>SWLB01000108.1:0-77123 GCA_011114355.1 Carex littledalei | reverse complement strand
CCAAAAAAAAAATCCCCAAGATCCAAAATAAATGAATTATCTACTTTATTTTTTTGAAGAACTTAGGCTAAAATATAGCCAAAATAATGGTATGAATTATTCATATCATAGATGGTTGACAATTCGAATAAATTCTTCATACATGAACTATCTAATAAATTTTTCTAAAAATTGAGAGTAAATGGTTGATCTCAACTATAATTGAATGCTCTCAATTCTATGCTATGGATTAATCAAAATAAATTAATTAAACGAAATTGATTATACCATATCAAATGAGTCTAAAAATAGATAATTAATTCTTCTAAATCCTAAACCTTAATTTATCAATTCTTCTAAAATACAATTAACAAATTAACAAAATTAAATTTAATCAATCATTTGATAACAAATTAAATCAAAATTATTCTAAATTAACTGATTTCTACACTAATTCATCTCATTTTTTTTTAAATACCTAAAGATGAGCCATCCGACAGATTGGAGACGACTGGGGCTGCCGAGATTCATGGAGCCAGACGGGATAAACCAACCCGTCCGAGTAGGCGTGCGTCGTTGTGGGGTCGGTGAAGACTGAAGGCGTGCGGTTCTGGGGTTTTCTTGTTCTTTCAGTGAGGCACAAAGCCGAAAGCCCTACGGAGATATAATAGAGAGAAGGTCGCGTGGGGAATGATTTTGCTGGGTCTCGGACGGGACAGATTAACCTGTCCGTGAATTTTTTTTTTCCGCTCCTTGGACGGGACGATGCATACCGTCCGTGGTTGTTTTTTCTTCGCTCCTTGGACAGGACGATCCATACCGTCCGTGGTTGTTTTTATTTTCGCTCCTTGGACGGGACGATCCATACCATCCATGGTTTTTTCCTGTTCGGTTAATTTGATTAGCTGTTGTTAAGCCAAACATGGATGGGTTAGTAGGACGGGATAAACCAACCCGTCCTACCTATATTTCGAAATTCCGTCAAAATGATATCCAATAGCGATATTTTATTTATTTATTTTCGATTAATAAAAATTTCGGAAAAATCGCAATTGTAATCCGACAAGGCAATGGACCCACACCGTTTAGCGGAATAGCATATTGAACAAATCTTTTACGTAGATTACTGCCATAGAGAAACCCACCGAAACTATTCATTATTCAGTATCCTGCCCCGCTCCCTTGGATCAGACGGCAGCGTTAACTTTTTTTATTCTCATCGACCCAATCACAAGTTGCCAGCTGGCAAAAGTACAACGTCTCCATCTTCTATGGCTTTATTCAAAAAATTTCAAAATCGAGCCGAGCCCAGAGGACTGGACCGACATCTCATCGCATTTTGTACGAAACGAACCCGGTTCAGACATATCCGCCTCCTTGTCACTACCGAATTACAGATTCCGACCCGAAACCTACCGTCTCTCCCGTGCGGACCCTAACTAATCGAAGAAATCATATCTTGGACGCGTTCTATCATGACATGTTTGAATTCGCTTCCACTGACATGTGCAACATACTAATTCGATTGTATTGGGTCCCACTTGTCTCGATATCTTTTGTCTCATAGACCTGATCCACGGTGTAGATCCTCAACAAAACTCGTCTCTCTCTCTTCTGTGTTTTTTATTTTTGTTGTATTCCCCATTTCTCCTCTATTTTTTTTGTTCTTTCCTCTATCCTACCCATTTTTCGCATCACTAAACAAGAGAAAAATCGAAACAGTATTTACTTAAAATTTATCTGGGATTCCAATCCAGTCGATCGGATCCGCCATTTGGGATTTCAGTACCAATTCGTGTCTATAAACTATTTTAACTTTCAAGTGATACTAAACGAAGGATCTCGCTAGAGAAATGTCGACAGAGGACGAGAAGCTTTTGAAAGAAGCAAAGAAATTACCCTGGGAGGAGAGGCTACTACACAAGAACTGGAAGGTGCGAAATGATGCTAATATCGACCTCGCATCTGTCTGCGACAGCATCATGGATCCAAAGGACTCTCGCCTTAAAGAGTTCGGTGAGATATACAATCCTCTCTCATTTATTTTTGATGAATTTGCAATATGTCTGCTCTTTTAATCCCTTTTAGATCTGAAATTTTATCTGTCGTTCAATCAGCGCCTTTGTTTAAGAAAACTGTGGCGGATTCGAACGCTCCCGTCCAGGAGAAGGCGTTGGATGCGCTACTTGCATTTTTGAAAGCTGCTGATGCGGATGCTTCCAGGTACGATTTACGGTAAAAGGGAGGTTTTATTGTTTAAATGCATGTTATATTTATTCCCGTGTATCATAGTATGATCAGTTGAAATTGTGTTTTTTATAATAGGTATGCCAAGGAGGTCTGTGATTCAATTGTAGCAAAGTGCCTCACCGGGAGGCCGAAAACTGTGGAGAAGGCTCAAGCAGCATTTCTGCTCTGGGTTGAATTAGAGGCAGCTGAGGTGTTCTTGGTCAGTAACATGCTTATTCAATGTTGCTTATTTTGTTTTTAGTTTTGAATTCAATATTAACGTGAATAATTGTTGAATTGCTTCTGGAATATGCCACAGCCACGTCATTTTCCTAGCTTCTAATTTAGTATTGGGAAGATATGAGTTCTGGAAGCATCGTCCTGTTCTACAGTCTTAACTTTGCTTAATTATAGTTATTTCGTCATTGGTTTTACTAAATCAGTCTCTTAGTTAGATCTTAAGAATGACAATTCCTAGTTGTCAGTGAAGAAAAGCATATGCAGCACTGCCCCGGAATCGAGTATCCAGCATGACATTACCCAATATGATATGTTATTTTCGATTCAGTGTCCACTGGGATGCAAATGTCAGTGTCCGTGCTGCATAGCTCAAGGCCAATTACAATACCAGTATTTTTAATAGTGTGCCAAATATTATGATGACTGATGCAATACTAAGATTTTGTCGAAGCAATTACCCAGTCATCTTGTTTGTCTGGGTATGTAGTAATATATAATCTCGTCTACTCCATTTAGTATGCAAATTTTTCACAATGACATGATGTTTTGGTTGCATTGTGATGTCGTCAGGATGCAATGGAGAAGGGCATAAAAAACAAAGTTGCAAAGGCGGTTGTACCAGCCATTGATGTTATGTTTCAAGCCTTGAGGTTTTGTTGCTGTTATATCAAATTTCATTGCTATTCCGTCTTAAGATAAAATCCTAAATCTAATTTATGTCTCTTGCACTCCGAGCAGTGAATTTGGCAGCAAGGTTGTGCCACCTAAAAGGATTCTCAAGATGCTTCCTGAGCTATTTGATCACCCAGATCAAAACGTGCGTGCATCATCTAAAGGCCTGACTCTCGAGCTGTGCCGATGGATAGGCAAGGAGCCTGTCAAATCAATTTTATTCGAGAAAATGAGAGATACAATGGTATGATCGAGTTATATTAAAATTGGAGTTTTATCATGCTATGAATTGAAACTAAAATGACAGTCTTCTCTTTTTTTGATGTCTTTAAAGAAAAAAGAGTTGGAGGCTGAACTTGCAAATGTCACAGGAACTGCAAAGCCCACCCGCAAAATAAGGTTTTAGGATGCTTTTTTTTTATTTTTATGATATACTATAGCCTCATTATACGTTGAAAGCATATTTTGATTACACAATTGTGCTCAGATGTAATTAGGTACTACCTTTTGATGTCTTTAAAATTTGTTCATAGAGCTGAGCAAGACAAGGAGATAGAGATGGAAGCTGCTCCGGAGGTATCTGGAGCTGGTCCAACAGAAGAATTGACAGCTGAAGGTAACCTGTCCTTCACTCCCTTCCGTCCTCCGTTCTTTTTCTATATAATGCCATATTGGGTTATAATTCTTTTTCTTGTTGCAGCTGCCCCAGTTATAGATGAATATGACCTTGTTGACCCTGTTGATATCTTAACACCTTTGGATAAATCTGGATTTTGGGATGGAGTTGTAAGTATTCCTATCTACTTTCCTAATTTCAAATGGATTGTGTTTTGTTAATTTTGGTCAATAACACTTCCATGCTGTTCAGTTAATTATCCTGTCCTTTTCATAATTATATTAGAAAGCTACTAAATGGTCCGAAAGGAGGGATGCTGTGGCAGAGCTCACAAAACTTGCCTCAACTAAAAAGATCGCTACCGGTGATTTTTCTGAAGTTTGCCGGACCCTTAAAAAGGTTAAATTTTGTCCTCTCAGAATTTTAAATTAATGATATATTATGTGAGGTCCTTTCCCTTTTGCTTATGAAAATCTTTCTCGAGAATTTATGGTAAAAAGACCTGCAATGGAGTTGTAAACCTACTTTCCCACAAACCATGCTTTCTAAACATTGTATACCCTTATTGTTTTTAACTTGCTACTAGCGTGGATTTGCAATTATGCAGCTTATATCAAGTTAAAATAACACCTTCATGAATTTGTTGTTTGGTGCAGCTTGCCACTGATGTAAATCTGGCTGTATCAGTTGAGGCAGTACAAGCTATTGGAAACCTAGCAAAGGGGCTAAGGAGCCATTTTGCAAGCAACTCACGGTTTTTGCTACCTGTACTACTTGTAAGTACTCCTTTTTTCTTGAAATATTGTTAGGTTGAATGATTGGGTGCCACTGATCAGTAAAATAACTTGAGTTATCTGCTCCTAAATTTTTACAGGAAAAATTAAAAGAAAAAAAACCTACATTGACTGATGCCTTATCTCAAACTCTTCAAGCCATGCACCAATCTGGGTGCTTGTCACTAATAGATGTAACTGAAGGTAAAAGTTTGATCTTATAATTATACCAAGTCCTAACAGTCCTTATCTAAGTAATGTTCTGTTAACATATCCTGGAAAGGCAATGTCAGGATCAGCTGGCTTCTAGTGCACTGATCAATCATAACATTCTGTCAATATTTCTGGATGTCATTATAGTCTGGTTTCCACTGTTTTGATAGATGTTGAATTTTTTTCTTCTGACGATTAAACATGTAAAACATAGAGCAAAGCTGTAAAACATTAGTTTAATGATGGAACCTAAATTACAACATAAAGACTAAACAGAGCCAATTTTTCTGAAAAGAAATAGGATTTGTAAAGGTCCAATAAAGTTTCATCCCCGAGCTCTTCTGAATTATACAGTTATACATTAGCACCTTATCAATGATTATATGTGATTGTGTTTTGTCGCAGATGTTAAGGTCGCTGTCAAGAATAAAGTTCCCCTTGTAAGGTCTCTAACCCTTAACTGGGTGACGTTTTGCATTGAGACAAGTAATAAGGCTACTGTGCTTAAGCTGCACAAGGAATATGTGCCTATCTGCATGGAGGTATATGGATTATACTACTCCATTTTACACATAATACATCATATTCTGGGTGCACTCAGCTGTTACCCCTCTAGTAACTCTTTTCTTTTGGATGCTTTTCTTACATTTTTGACAGTCCTTGAATGATGGAACGCCTGAAGTGAGAGATGCAGCCTTTTCTGCCTTGGCTGCCATTGCTAAGGTTATTCCCTTATACATAAAACTGATCTTCTTTTCCAATAAGCACATCTTATCTGTCGATTAATGTGACATTTGTGATTTGTTTAGATGGTTGGCATGAAGCCACTAGAAAGATCGTTGGAGAAACTTGATGATGTCAGAAAAAAGAAATTATCTGATATGATTGGATCTAGCAGTACTGGTGCTGTTGCCGCTCCCAGTTCTGGAACTGGTCCAGGCTCTGTATCATTATCAGTTGGCGGCGGTGGCAGCTCCAATCATGAGGTAATTTAGTTTTCTCATTCTCATTTGAAAAAAATAAGTAAATTTATGTTAAGGAAGTCTTAGATTCCTGGAATTAGGAACCTTGGAATTGGTTGGAGTTTACTTATTCTTCTTTATTTCATGGTCTGACAGAAAATGATCAACTAGGATGTTATTCCAACAGAATAATAATAAAGGACCCTAATTGGAAACAATGCCTATAATTTGCTTTATTTGTTAGGCTGATAATGGTGCAACGGTGAGAAGATCAGCAGCAAGTATGCTTAGTGGGAAGAGGCCTGTTCAAGCAGCGGTCAGCATTAGTTCTATTCTACTTTATTTTGCAATGCCAAGCAATGTTCCCAGTTCTATCCTATTTTATTTTATCTGCAACACAAAGCGATAATTCGGTAGTTTATTGGCACCAACTGCTTGTGTTGGAAATGCTATTGAAAAATATTTATCTGTATGACCTTTAGAAATTCTTTCTTTAGGTATTAATGTTAATTGTTTAATCATCATGCAGCCTGCTGCTAAGAAAGGTGGTGGAACAGGAAAGACAGTTAATTCTAAAAAGGCTGATGGTGGTGGTGCACCTAAGGCCTCTGCACCTGTTGCAATAGAAGATGTTGAGGTTGGTGCAAAAGTGCAAACAAATGCATATACATTTTCCTTAACTGAAATATGTGGTATTTGATTTGGTATGTTATCAATGATTTGCAGCCAAGCGATATGAGTTTGGAAGAAATTGAAGAGCGACTAAGTAATGTCATTAAAGCTGAAACAATAACTCAGTTAAAGAGTAGTGTTTGGAAAGAGCGTTTAGAAGGTAACTGAATTTTTGTTACTTGATGTTTTTTTCTTTCCTCAAAAGTGGATAGGAGACCTAAGAGTGCTGCCACGTCTTGTTTATTGGACTATATATGCTGCACTTTTTTTTTTTGTTTCTGCTTTTCTTTTGCCTGAATATTCTCCTTTTTGTTTGTTCGCAGCCATGGGAATGTTGAAAGAAGAGGTTGAAAACCTTTCAGAACTTGATCAGTATGCTGAGCTCTTGGTTCGTTTATTATGTGCTGTCCCCAGTTGGAGTGAGAAAAATGTGCAAGTATGTTTTCACAACATGAGATAAATTTCTGTTCATTTTCTCTCAGTTCTTTTCTAGTAAGCCATTTATTTGATGACATTTTTATGTGACAGGTTCAGCAACAGATTATTGAGGTTATTGCCCACATAGCTTCAACTGTCAAGCGGTTCCTTAAACGATGTGTTGTTCTGTGTATTCTTGGTATGCATTTTTTGCTGTTCTGTATCCCACGTACATCTAGATTTTTATCTGCCTATGCGATGAACCTGACTTTTGATGGTTCACACCCTACCATCTGATTTTGACTGGAGTATTGAAAACTATGGATTGACATCTCTATATAACAGGGGTTGAGTTTTTTATGGGATCTGAACTCTCTAATTTCAATTGGATATTTTCCTTCCATCACTTGGTCGTTGAAGTGTTGCAATATTTCAAGGTGCATTAAATGAATTATGACAAGTGTTTTGACCTTGGCAGGTATTAGTGAAAGAGTGGCTGATATCAAAACACGTGCTAATGCAATGAAGTGCCTGACTGCTTTTTCTGAGGCAGTTGGTCCTGGTTTTGTTTTTGATCGAGTAAGTTCCATGTTATATGTTCTTAGTTTCATGTTTTGCCGGGGACTCTAAAGGTTATTAGGTAATTTTAAATGCTTAATTGCCATATGTTGCTATGCTGCTAGTATCTACCTTGTGTAATTGATAGAGATAATATATTCAGTAGTGATTGTTGGCAGGAGCTCTTGTGTTAGATTACATGTAGTGTGCTATATTCTAGGATAAACTCATTTGCGGGGGATAATAAATAGAGTGTGATACTCTGGGGCCAATGCATGTATATCATTTGTGTCGAACAACAAAGATGTTATAGGTGCATGCTGGGTTGCTTACATTTTGTGACTTTGTGCAATTTCTTTCGTTTTATACGTTCAGTTATACAAGATAATGAAAGAGCATAAGAACCCAAAGGTTCTTAGTGAGGGTATACTGTGGATGGTCTCAGCTGTGGAAGATTTTGGTATCTCTAACATAAAGCTGAAGGTACAAAATGTCTCCAATAATCTCTAGTTTGCACTCCTTTGTTGATGGTATCCTCATATAGCTAATTGACAACGGTTAAACTATTATTTGGTTGTAGGATTTGATTGATTTTTGCAAGGACACTGGTCTGCAGTCTAGTGCTGCTGCAACACGAAACTCAACAATTAAGCTTATTGGGATGCTACATAAATTTGTTGGTCCAGGTGGTCTTTCTATTTCTTTCTGCCATATTCATTATTTTTTAAGTAGTCGTTGAAGTATCATGTAATGACCAAGAGAGCCATTCCTGCAGACATCAAAGGCTTCTTAACTGATGTTAAACCAGCACTACTCAGTGCTCTTGATGCAGAGTATGAGAAAAACCCATATGAGGTATGTTTTATTGTCCTTGGTGGATAACATGTATTCCATTATTTCTCACCGGTTGATATAAATTTCATGCATGGAGTACTATTTTACAGGGTCCTGCTGTGGCTCCCAAGAGAACTATAAAGGCTGCTGATGCCATGTCATCTGCTTCTGCAAGTGGTTCTGATGGTCTGCCTCGTGAAGACATCAGCTCAAAGATAGGACCTACCTTGCTAAAAAATATCGGGAGCCCAGACTGGAAGGTCATGTTAACACTTTCATCTTATGTCATCTGACTTTTGACTTTATATTTGCACTTTGTAA
Source organism: Carex littledalei (assembly GCA_011114355.1). Taxonomy (NCBI): domain Eukaryota; kingdom Viridiplantae; phylum Streptophyta; class Magnoliopsida; order Poales; family Cyperaceae; genus Carex; species Carex littledalei. Next base: position 68,637 of record SWLB01000108.1, on the reverse strand, counting down.
TATTTGCAGCCTTGGCTTTCTCATCTTGGTTTAAAGCCATTTTTGTCCACCTAGTTATTGAAGCATTATAAACTTTATTTTGCTAAAAGTATTTCTCTTTTCCTTTTTTACAATATGGCAGGTACGCATGGAGTCAATTGAGTCCGTGAATAAAATTCTGGAGGAGGCTCATAAACGAATTCAGCCTAATGGCACCAGTAAGTAGCTTTTGCATATTCTTTTGTGTATAATATTAATTAGGAAGTTAGCTTCTGCTTTTTGATGTAAGTAAATCTCCTCATCCAAATATACAGTTGACTTGTTCAGTACTTTAAGAGGGAGACTATCAGACAGTAACAAAAACATAGTAATGGCAAGTCTGTCTACTATTGGTGCCCTTGCAGCTGCTATGGGTCCTGTTGTTGAGAAAACAAGCAAGGTTATTTAAATTTCTTTCATTATAGTCTTTTCTTACACCTATTCTATTTTAATCTCGTTTATCATCAGTTTTTATTCTTTGCAATGACTGTTTAATTATTATCTGTATCAGGGCATTTTGGCCGATGTTCTGAAGTGCCTCGGTGATAATAAGAAGCAAATGAGAGAATGCACCTTGAGTACTTTAGATTCATGGATTGCTGCAGCTCATCTAGATAAGACGGTAATGAATCTTGTAACCATCTATTCTGCAAAATAGAGGCAAATTTTGGTAAAACTGATTTGATACCAATAATTAGGTCCCATACATTGCGGCTGCTTTGGCTGATCCCAAAACTGGTTCTGAAGGGAGAAAAGACCTTTTTGATTGGTTAGCTAAGCAAATTCCAAAATTGAATGACTCGTCAGAAGCATTGCTTTTATTAAAGCCAGCTGCATCTGCTTTGATGGTAAGAACTTCTGTTTATTACTATCTTACTGTTCTCTCGTCTTTTTGGTCTTGAACTTTTCTTATAACCTTTGTCTTTTCATTGGAAAGGATAAATCAGCAGAAGTTCGTAAAGGAGCAGAGTCCTTTTTAGGTGAAATCATAAAAGCTTGCGGCCAAGAGGCGGTATGTCTGTCTTCCTCTCTATAAATGCAGCAGACAACAATAAACATTTAATGCAACTATGCATATTTTGGCTTTAATAATGTGCTTAACTAGTTTAAAAGTTGGGTCTGTAGGTAATCAAGGGTCTGAAAGACCTACCGGGGCCCACTTTGACTACAGTAGCGGAGAAGCTCAAATTGAATTGCATACCAGATGGTGCGTCTTCTGTATATATCCCTCTTTTCACTTCCTTTTTTTTTAAATTTTAAAGCAGCTCGATCCTTTGTAAAACTTGTTTTTGTTTGGATGTACTAGATTTCTCTGATGCTGGTAGGATGATCACCACAAGCGTCACAGCAAAACCCAGCCTGAAGAATGGGAAACAAGCAGTAAGTAGTATGGGTGATCGCGGATCTAAGGCTGGCAGTAGAACTGTCTCATCGGTATGTAATTTTTATTTTGTTTTGCAACTTTCCTTTTTGATAAATACCCTGATTCTTCATTTTCCTATACTGTCCATATTGATTTGATCAGATAGATATACAATTCTCATGGTGTCTAGTTTTTGTTATATGTTTACCAAAGAAGAAAAAAAAATAGATGACTGGCTCAATTGGATTTTTCATATGACTGTTTCTTAATAACACTGCTAAAAGCAAACTGATGGATCATACCTGAGACTATAATTTCCAATATCTTGAGATTTATGAAATTTGCTTTTCGTCCAACTTGGTCACAGAGGACGGCTCCTACAAGGGCATCTAGTGCAGTGATTTCTGTTCAAGATCTCACCTATCAATCACAGCCTTTGTTTAACATCAAGGACTCTAATAAGGTAGCACACCAACAGTATCTTTCATATAATGCATGCACCTGGTTGTTATCTTTACGGGGCTTGGTTCTTAACTTATTTTTTCTGTTTCCAAATCCAGGATGAGAGGGAGAGATACGTTGCACGCAAATTCAAATATGAGGATCCTCGTCCTGAGCAGATTCAAGACTTGGAGGTTTGCATAATATTTATTGATGTTGTTGTTTTTTTTTTGGTACATAATCTAATATTTTCATACTTGAAACATTCTTAGTATGATCTGCTAAGGCATATAAGGGAAGATGTTAGCAGGCGACTTCTCAGCACTGATTTTAAAAAGCAAGTGGATGGCCTGGAAATATTGCACAAGGTACTTCATTGTTTTTGTCAGTGCAATTTGTGCTCTTCATACTTGAAAATAAAATCTCTAGTGGTTCACCTGATTTTTCGCTTTTGTATAGGCTTTGCAAGGTAGTACAAGAGAAGTTATTGAACTTATTGATGTGCTTTTGAGGTGGTTTGTTCTCCGGTTTTGTGAAAACAATACTACTGTTTTGTTGAAAGTAAGTTCAGTTCTTGATATTTTTACTTAATTTTTGAGTTTTTGACAACCTTGTAAATATATTCAGAGCTAATCAACCCTCTCTGTTTTTTTTTCTCTTCTCGTGCACAATCAGGTTCTGGAGTTTCTTCCTGAGCTCTTTGATATTCTAAAAGGTCAGGGCTACGTCTTGACTGAAGCAGAAGCTTCACAGTTTTACCCATGCCTAATAGAGAAGGTGCAGCTCTAAATATTATTTATCTTTTCATTAACAGTCCCATTTCAGGAAACCATTAACTGAAGCACATAACTTTCCTCTGCTTGCAGTCTGGCCATAACATTGAAAAAGTTAGGGAAAAGATGAGAGAGCTAATAAAACAAACAGTTGGCATCTATCCTGCTCAGAGGCTTCTTCCATTTGTCGTAGAGGGAATCCGCTCAAAGAATAACCGCACAAGAATAGAGTGTGCTGATCTTGTGGGTTATATAATTGACAATCATGGTTCTGAGGTACACTATTAATTGTAGTACAATCACCTTGTCATAATGGATTTTGAATGAACAAGCTCGACTTGTTCTGCATATGGAGTATTGAAATGTAGCAAGTGATATAGTGATTGAATGTAAGAGTTGATACCAAAACTCAACTAGTTTTGTGTTGGATTATCTTTGTTGGGTTTATGCCTTGAATTTTTGTCTATTCAATCGAGTTATAGCAGCCAGGTTAATTTTCCAAATGGCCCCTAGTGTTGCTTGTTCTCTAGATTTACTCCTACTATTAGTAGGCATTTTACTAGTCAGCGCGATTTACTTATCTGGCCATGTTGATATTTCAGCAGTCAGCACAATGTATCACTGAGTTTCATGATCTGCTGTGGATTAATTTTATTCTCTTTTTAATTATTCCAGATAATTGGGCAGATGAAGTCTTTGCAAGCTGTTGCTGCGCTAACGGGTGAGCGAGATGGTGAAATTAGGAAAGCTGCCCTTAATACTCTTGCCACTGCGTACAAAAATATCGGTTTGTATTATTCTTCCATACTAACAGCAAATAGTTCTTTTTGCCTGCTTTCTGAAGTCCTAAATAAGCTTGGATATGAGCAGGATCTGACTTTATCCTGATGACACTTATCTCCAGAAATTGTTTGGAGAATATGAATGCCGCAACTTATGCTATTTATTGTTTCTTCAGGGGAAGATGTATGGAAATATGTTGGAAAGATTTCAGATGCTCAGAGAAGTATGCTTGATGATAGGTTCAAGTGGAAGGTTAGTATATAAATAAATTGCTGTAGGCTATGTTATATTATGGACAGTAGCATCATAGCTGACACAATACTGATATGGAAATACTGCAACTTCTAAAATCTTTCGATAAGGCATGTTTTGCATATATTAAATACTATTACTTTTAAAATGCATAACACAAGCTTTCTCAAAAAAAAAAAAAATGTATAACACAAGGAAAATAACTGGCAAAACTTAGGAAAATAGAGACCGTTCCTTTTTGTGTAAAGTGAGTCTGAAGATTGTATTCTGCTCTAATATTAGGCAAGAGAAATGGATAAGAGGAGAGAAGGCAGGCCCGGTGATGCCCGAGCTGCTTTGAGGCGTTCTGTCCGAGAGAATGGGTAATCTTATGTTCTCTTCATATGCAAAATTATATATCTGGTTCCTATCAGTTGAATTTCACATAAAAGGTGTGTGCATTTTAGGTATGAAGCTGCAGAGCAAAGTGGTGAAGCGTTTCAAAGATCTTCTATTTCCTTCTCATCAGTGGCTAGGTAAAATCCATTGTACTTTGAAAATCATAGTTTTCCATTTCCTAATTATCTTGCATCAATAGTTGTTATTGATTGTGGTTATCCCCTCCTATCATAGGGAACACACGGGATATTTGGACACACACATGGAAAGGCCTATGATGGCACGGCATCAACCTGTACCAATGGGCCCCACTAATTGGCGTGAAGCACTTGAAATCATTGCATTGGGTCAACCTGACCAGGTAAACATTTCAGTGGATAAATATCCTTTTCCCTTGTAAGTTAAAAGATAAACTCTTTGTTTCTCATCATATTTTCTAATGCAGTCTGTTGAAGGGATGAAAGTTATTTGCCATGAGCTGACACAAGCAACGAGTGATGCTGAAAGCAGTTTTGTCGAAGATCTTGTCCAGGAAGCTGATAAATTGGTTTCCTGCCTTGCAGCAATGGTAATAACTAATCTTATCTATTATGGGAGACAGATTTAAGAATTCTTTTGGAGTAGTTTTGTATATTATTAATTTACAATGCTGCTTTGGCAGGTCCCAAGGTCATTCAACTTCAGCCTTTCTGGGGCATCCTCACGGTCTTGCAAATATGTCCTCAACACTCTGATGCAGACCTTCCAGATAAAGAGACTTGCTGATTCTGTAAGAGAGCAAACCCTAGACAACCTAATAACAGAGCTACTGCTTTGGCTTTTGGACGAAAGGGTCTCTATGATGGATGATGGCAGCCAGCTGCTTAAAGCCCTTAATGTCTTGATGCTTAAAATTCTGGTATCCTGCTCATTTTATTTTATTTGTTTTCCTTTTCCCCCCCTTTAAAGGGGATGCTGCCATAAAACTGGTTCTAGTTCCTTTTAAGCTACCCTTTGTGGCTCAGTATACCTTTTTCTTAGACTGTAGCTTTTTTAAGTTAGCATGCCTTTTTGAATGTTCAAATGTTCAGTGTTATCATTATCAGCCTTCATTTTTCTTCTTTTTCTCCTTGTTCTTGAAAAATTACTTGGTTTTTTTTAACAAGTTTCATCTTTTGTTTTATCAGGATAATGCAGAGAGAACTTCATCTTTTGTTGTGCTCATAAACCTTTTGAGACCACTGGACCCTGCAAGGTGGCCTGCATTGACACCACCGGAGTCTCTCCCCACCAAAAATCAGAAGTTCTCTGATCTGGTTGTTAAATGCTTAATAAAGCTGACCAAGGTGCATTCCTTTGTTTATGATACTGCTTATTATTTATCTTTAAGATTGGGTTCTTATTATTGAAACTCTGATTTATGTGCTTGCAAAATCCCAGGTTTTGCAACAAACAATAAATGAAGTCGAACTCGACCGAATTCTCCAGGGCATCCATTTGTACTTGCAAGAACTCGGAATGGAGGAGATCAGAAGAAGGTACCTGTCTTTTCAAAACAAAGTTGTATAGTGGAATATTTGAGAGGATGTTTTCAATAAAGTTTGCATGGCTTGCCAGTTAGTAGGAGAACTGGAAGCAATGAGATATGAAGTTACCCATAACACTAAATTAGTTAATTATCACTACTGTACTTCCAAAAAGATCAATTATTATAGTCATGGCTAGGATGGTGCTGACACTGAAAACTTGGTGCAATACTAATTTCCTTCTATGTTTTTCTTTATTTCTTTTCTATGTGATATCTAGGGCTGGTGCTGATGATAAGCCACTAAGGATGGTCAAAACAGTCCTCCATGAACTTGTCAAGCTTCGAGGGACGGCAATAAAGGGGCATCTCTCAATGGTTCCTATAGATATGGAGCCTCAGCCAATAATTCTGGCTTATATTGACCTTAACCTTCAGGTAGTTTGGTTTTAGAATCATTGCATTGGCTGTGCTAGCACATTTTATCTGCAAGATTAGTACTCATTATTTTGGTCCTTTGTAAATCAGACACTAGCGGCTGCAAGAATGTTGACTCCATCGGGTCCCATGGGTCAAGCCCACTGGGGTGATACCGCTTCAAACAGTCCCAGCACCACAGCACATTCTGCCGAAGCTCAACTGAAGGTGCCACAACACTATGCAGTTTTTCATATCCACTTTTGTCTCTCTACATTTGATCTTATACTTTTATTAACCTGTCTGTTAAAAAAAAGAGTGAGGCTATGGGACTATTCATAGCGTGGATTGGTCTGTAATATGGATCAATATCTCCATTTTCAAAGTGCAAACAGTCGATCTGAACCGTTCAACATGATCTCCAAACAGTAAATCAAATTTCACATTTTTTACAATTTTTTTAGATAGGTAGAATATCACTTGATCTAAAAATTCTAGACCATTAAAAAGTAGTGATTTTATATGGGGATTATGTTGAACAGTTCAGATCCACTATTTGAAGTTTGAAAATGAAGATATTGATCCATAGTACGGCTCAATCTGCGCTATGCATAGTACCCTAGCCTCACTCAAAAAAGAAACTTGAGGGAAGTGGTTAATGGAAATCAGCATTTGGATATTTGTTTCATGGTGTATATCTTTTGCACTTGGTTATGTTAACCTTTCTATTGGTTTATTATTTGCATTGATTAAAAAACAGCAAGAGCTGGCTGCAGTTTTCAAGAAAATTGGAGACAAACAGACATGTACGATTGGTCTGTATGAGCTCTACAGGATTACTAAACTATATCCCCAGGTAAATTTCACTTTTGGTTGTTTGATATTTCTTAGGTTTGCTAGAGAACAAAAATAGTTATTACTCAAGATCGTTGCAAGTGCTAATATTATGTACCAATAGAAGTATCACCGAAGATAAAAGGAAAACAATATGAAATTTTGTCTTTGGAACCTTTGCAGGTTGATATCTTTGCTCAGCTTAACAATGCGAGTGAAGCTTTTAGAACCTACATCAGAGATGGTCTAGCCCAGGTTTCTTTTATACCCCCCAAAAAAATAGTCCCTACTACCTTCTAGTAAACGAGTATTGCATCTAAGTTGCATTTTTGGCACTTGGGCTTTTGCAGATGGAGAAGAATGTGGTTGCGGGGAGATTAACATCTGCAGTTCCTATGTCAACGCCTCCTCCAATAGCATCTGTTACTTCACCAAAGTTTGCACCCATGTCTCCTGTTCATGTAAAAACAATAAACACTAGGCCTGACAACAATAATGCATATGCAGAGGATGACGCTAATGGCACCGCTTCTCCCTTGAGAGTACAGGCCGACTTTTCTGCAGGTATTTCCCCAATTACATTATTTTTGTTAAAATTTCTGGGTCCTGGCTGATTAATTCTGTTAGAAGGACATGAAAGGGCTTGCTTGGAAATATACTAAATGGAGGGACAAAAGCCAATCGAGTAGAACTAAAATGAAAGGGCTTGCTCGGAATGACTTCAAATGATGAACCCAAACCTGTTAAAACCGATCTACTTCATGAATGATGCTTTTACATGTCAAATTTCTGAATTTTCGAACTAATTTAGTATAAAATCAAGCGATTAAAAAAAGAAGGTTTATAAGTTAATTTAATGCGTTCAATTTTCATCATAAATTAGTTCAAAAATTTATAAATTTAACATGTGTAAATGCATAACTCGTGAATTAGACGAGTTTCAACAGTTTAAATTCGTCGTTTGAAGTCAATCCGATATATTTTAGAGCTAAGCTCACCAAAGAGCTTGGTGAGCTTAAGAACACCTTGGTTCTACTCAAAGTCGATTTAAAAAAAAAGTGGAATACGAAATTGATAATTTTAATGCCGTATCTCGTATGACAAAATAGACTTGTGTAAATGCATTATTAATCAGGTCAGACAGCTTCCGGTGTCCTTGCTCTTAGAGAGAGGATGAGAAGCATGCAAGCAGCAGCTGCTATGAGTAACATGGATGGTGTGGCTCGACTAACAGCTAATCTGAACATGAATGGCGGTGCGCATCATGTCACCGAACAGACCAATTCAGAAGTCCAAGTGCAACACTCGAGTGCCCCTCCCATGGATGAAAGGGCTCTCTCTGGACTACAAGCCCGGATGGAGCGGCTAAAAAGTAGCGGTGCTATGGATTCATTCTAGATTGTTTTAGTGCCCGAGTAGTTAATACTTTACCCTTTGCCTGTGTAATTCTTGTAAATGAGAGGGTCAAGGATTGTTTTTTTTCCACTTTGCATTTTCCTGCATGCATGTGCTTGAATGCATGAAGGCTTGCTTTAAGAGAAGCTATTATTTGTGTGGGTAGTGCATCTGGTGTCAGTTGTTTTGTTGTAGTTTTGAGAGTCGAATTGAGCGTAGCACAGAATAGATGACTATATTCCAGATGCTTGTTTGTAATTACCCGCAGTTAGAAATAGTATAGAGTTCTTGCTAACTAACTCATTTGTTGTTTATCGGACTAACTTGGAAACTTAATAATAATTTCGTTTCCTCTCTTTTACTCGAAAAAATTGAGCAACATCAGTATTTATAAGGTCATTTGTAGTGCGCGTTTACGTTCAATAAACGGGACATTGACCAAAAAAGCACAAGCAAAAATATGATTATACCATGTACAGATTGTTGGACTAGATAATGCTAAGTTTGCTTAATTAAACTAAGCAAGAGTCTGGTTCATATGCATTAACGCACCGTTTGAGTTTAGATCTGGACCAATCCAGCCCATGCTTGTAATCCACTGGGCCCATTAAGATTCGTGCGAATATGTAAAACAATATTCAATACCAATTTTTGTTAAGAAAAGAAATGCATGAATCAATGATCCGGATACAATGTAAAATTATTAAACAATAATCCTTGGAGGAGAAACCTCGCCTCACAGTTTCCTTGGTATCTCCTGGGGGACACCGTATTAGATACATAACTTTATTATGGCTACATGAATCACCTCAATTAACAATCAGTCCCTCAAAATTTTGATTGTGCAATAGAAAATAAAAAAATGTCGCAGTTGGTCCTACAAAGAAGCATCTTTGTAATATCTCACAACAACATCCTTCGCATGTCGGAGAAGTTTGATGCCAACTCAGTCAGAAACTTACCTGTGATCAAGAGAAATGTCAACTATAATTTTCAAACCTTGCAACTTCTTTTGCCATAAATCAGACCTACTGGTCTCATGTCTATTGTCTCCTTAATCAGGTGCTTAAGATGAGAATTTTTGGTTTCAAGTATTAATACTAGAGCCCAGCAGGCTGCCAAAGCAAATGTAATAAAGAACTTATCTGTATCAGTGTTTTCTTGAATTAAATTTTTATAGCTTACCTGATGTCTGTCCATCAAAGACGCGATGGTCAGCAGATAAGGTCAACTTCATCTTTGAAACAGCAACAGGCCGCTCAACTCCTAGATGGTAGAAAAAAAATGAGTTAAATAACTTGAATAAATTAGCAAAACTAAGGATATAGTTAAAATAGTGCAGATACATACCATCACTGCCGATCACAGGCTCAACAATAGTATTACCTCTCCCTACAGCAAGTATGCCCGACTGCATGGTGAAATTTGGAAATAATTGATAGAACAGTAGAACAGGAATTAATACAATAATTAATACAATTGGAAACTAAGTAAAAGTAAATAAACAGTAGAACAGGAACCTGAGGAGGGTTGATGATAGCACAAAAGTGGTCCACAGGATACATCCCAAGATTTGAGATGCTGCATGATATCGAGGCCTTTAATAATAGATGAAATCAACTGGGTATAATAAAAATGAAATTCAGAAATAGCATCAAGTCACCTGAAAGTGCCGCCTTGAAATTGATGTGGGGCAAGTTTCCCAGCCCGTGCCTTCTCAGCTAACTCCTTTACCTGAAAAAATGCAATTCCTTGTGCAGTTCTGACATGCTCAACAAAAATTTAATAAACTCGGATTGAAATAAACTGTAGTTAAGGGAAGAACATTATTGGTAATGTTGGAGGTTATGCCATCCAGATGTCGTAATAACAGATTAAGAGGGGGGAAACTAGTTCTATATATAGCAACGACATATGTGCATAAATAACTAGAAGCATAGTTTTGTACCTCCGATGATATTGTCGATAAAGATTTCTGGTCGGCATTGCGGATGATAGGAGTCATCAATCCCTTTTGAAAAAAAAAAAAAAAGCATTAACAAAGCAAAAAAAAAAAATCAAATCAAATTAGTAAACAAAGATAAAATCTAGATTTCTGAACCTTCTCAGTAGCAACAGCTATGGATATATCAACAGCATCACACGGGCTAGCCTCTCCCTTTTCTTCGTTCCAGTAAGCTATGCAATTCTCAAGGGGGATTAGAAATTGTCCCAAAAAGAAAAAAGAGGAAGAGTTCAGTAGAGAAAGGAGAGAGAGAGAGAGCATACCATTAGCTTATAGATGTAAATGTCACTAGGAGATGGTAAACAAACTATAGGATGTAATTCTATTTTTATGATTCAATACATAAAGCAACCTCTGATTTATTCTCCAGAGAGATAGAGAGAGAGAGAGAGAGAGAGAGCATACCATTAGCTTCGGGCACTTTTCTCAATGCAAGGGCAACAGCTTTTATGACGATATCATTTACAGAAACTTTCATATTGTGCTGCTCTGCATGTATTGAGTCATAACAACAATAAACCTCCATGAATTAAAACATGCACTGCAACACCACCATTGATTAAAAATTAAAAAAAAGAAAGGGAATGAACATATATAGCACCTTTAAGTTCCTTTCTGAAAGCAAGGAGTGGATCCAAGATGACATCTGGCATCACAACAATTAATTTGATATTTCAGTTGCCATACAACTAAAACACACTGAAAATCTAAATGTCATCTTTTATATTAGCTTGTGAAATATCCAAGCACGTACCTTTAGACAAATAGAGATGTGGGGTGGTTTGCTTTGATTCTATCAAGCGCTTTGCGATGATCTTCGCAAAAAAAAATAAAAAAAATTGGTGCATCAGTTAGCCTAAAAATGTGATACAAGAACTTATTATGAGACAATAGGATTGAGAGATTTTTTTTTTTCTTTTTGCAGTAAGCAATTAATTACCTACTATTAATTAACTAAAATGAAGAAATAATATTTACAATGTGTTTGTTGGACAATTAGGATATAGAAATTGAAATTCAATAAAATTATAGCACAAAAAAAATCAAACTTCAGATTCTCTCAGATTAGGCTCAGTGAAACCCAAGATGTGCAATGTTAGTCAGTATGGAGAAATACAAGTATTGCATACCAGTATTTAGTCCGAACTCAGTAAATATTTTACCATTACATGCCAGGTTAATCCCCCATATTCACCCTTGTAGACCCAACTTAAAAATGTCTAAAAATAATTTGCAAACCAACCAAGATCTGTACATCAATTAGTCACAGAAAACCCTACCTTGCGGATCTGGCTGTTAGGTAGATCTTCATAAGTATTTACTTTATCCTTGCTAGTTTGCACTGGACTTTCTTTTTTGACTACCACTTTTTCTTCGGAACGGTCGGATTTTTTAACAAAAGATCCAGATTTTACTGCAGCTAACACATCACCCTTCAAGAGAGTGCCACGTGGGCCCGAGGCTTTAAGCAATGACTCTTCCAAGCCATGCTCTTTTATGAGCAGCTTGGCTGCTGGGCTTATCCTAGTGAATTTTGTTCCTTCATCAGTCTCTTTGTTAGCCTCTTTTTGACTCTGAGTCGTTTCCTTTGTTGTGGTCTCAGGCTTTGACTTGGTTTCTTGTGCTATATCAGCAGGGATCTTTCCAATATCCTCTGGATCTTCAACCTTCAAACAGGAAATATAAAAGTTAAACAATACATATAAATAAAGTTCCAGGAAGGGACTAAAATTATTTGAGAATATTACAAGAAAGGTTAATTTGTACCATAATAGCAATAGGTTGTCCAACAAGAATGTCCTTAGAACCTTCTGGTGCCAATATCTTGGCCAAAAAACTGTGATGAAAAAAAATTGATAGAGAGAGCAGAAGAGTATATTTACTTGACATTTTATTAAGACCGGTGTTAAAACAAGAAATCGTGAAACTATAACAGTATTACCCCTCTTCAAGACATTCAAACTCCAGTGTTGCTTTGTCTGTTTCAATTTCACAAAGCACATCACCGACATCTATCTGAAAATAGAGCAATACTAATAAAAATAAATACTAACTCTAAACAATTTTGTAATTTCTAATTTTCCGATGGCAAGAAAATGTATGCCCAACCTTATCCCCCTCTTTCTTTCTCCATGTTGCAATGTTGCCTTGATTCTGATAGCAGACATAGGCCAAGTTAGCTTATACTATGAAGTAAGAACACAGCTCATCACAAGTATGCCTTCTAAACAAAATAAGATGATGATTATTTTTTTTTCACAATTTCAAAATCCTTTTACATACCATAGTTGGAGAAAGCGCTGGCATGCCTAGTACCATGTGTGGAGGGAGATCTGACAATTGCATGTTATTTAGATTTCCTTCAGAAATGGTGTCATGAGAAAAGTTATTATATCGCAATGAAGGTAACTTACCAGTAAATGCTTTCGCAGCCTCTTGTGTTGTTTCCTTTGAAGCAGTTTCTGGCTTTGACTCAGTTTCTTTGGGTATCTCGGCTGGGATATTTTTAATATCCTCTAAATCTTCGACCTTCAGAAATAGCATTAAGAAGTTAAGACAATGAGAAAAAAAAGGACGGTTAAATATTTTTTTTAAATAATCAAATATAAGGACAAAAAGGTCATTTGTACTGTTATAGCAATGGGTTGTCCAACAAGCACATCCTTTGAACCTTCTGGTGCTAATATCTTTGCCAAATAACTACACATGAGGAAAAAAAAGGCAAATTAAATTTGTGCAATATGTATTACCACATGTGCAAAAAAAAAATCTAGGAAAAAAATAAACAACAATACCCTTCTTCGAGGCTTTCAAACTCAAGCGTAGCCTTGTCTGTTTCTATTTCACATAACACATCACCAACTGCTATCTACAAAGCAATTCAAACAGTAATAAAAAAAACGAACATATAGATTAAATAAAATTAAATAGGAGAATCAAAAGTACAAAACATATCTAAATGTTGGGACTTAAAGTAGAATTAATGCTCCTCACCTTATCCCCTTCTTTCTTTTTCCACTTAGCAATGTTACCTTGATTCTGTTCATATCACAGACAGCCAAGTTAGCTTCTTAACATATTAGAATCCATCAGAAAATGCAATTGCATTTCTTTTAGCTAAAATATAAATTATCTGTCATGTTTGTCACACATTCCAGTATGGTTGCTGATATTTAATAGAAGAAGTCAAATTAGGCCTCGACTTCCGCATTACATTCATTTAGGCCACTGAATTTTTTTGTTTGTTCAATTAGGCTCCTGTGATTTCCGTTCACTCACTTGATAGAAAAGAATTGTACAATCGACTTCTCAAAATATATTGCTAATAGAATATGCACTTGTGTGACTTAAAATACCAATGCTTGTTAACCTGGGCCGAAACATCTAATCACATAAGTCAAAAGCCCTTAACCTAGGCACATTAGCCCTAACAAGTAATGAATGGTACACAGGTAAGGGGTCTTAGGAATACACCGAATTACAACAGTACCGATTATTTTGGTGGCCTCTTGATTTTGTAGAATATGAACTTAAACTTCATAATGATTGTTTATGAATTTGGATTTTGAATGATTAATGCCTAAGTGTGATTTGGGCATGATATGACACCAAAGTTAGGTATTTGATTCCTCCTTTTATACTGAGGATGTTCTTAGCGTCTAATTTATTACTATCGATCTTGTACATCAAGAACTCTAAATATGTTGCTCGTGAAATAGACAAAGATCAACAATACAGACTTCTCATTTTGGGATTTGGATTTTGGTTATTAACACCTTAGCATGATTGGGGCATGGTGCAGCACTAAAGTGTAGGCTTTTAATTCATCCTCGTCAAAATGTACACTATGCCATCCTTAAAAGTAGGATGTTTCTAAGAGAGCACTAAAAGTTCTTTCCTCAAGAGAGAGAGAGAGAGAGAACTAAAAGTTACCCACCATAGTTGGAGAGAGAGCTGGCATCCCAAGAACCATGTGTGGAGGGAGACCTGGAAAATTGCATATTTTCACTGGTCTTATTTTTTTAAGAAAACAACACATTGTAATATTAAGAAGAATATTTAAAAAGAGGTAAATTACCAGTTGATGAAAAACAACGACTTTGAAGAAAAAACTGCATCAGAAAAATTAAATCAGATCCAACTAAGAAAAAATGATTAGGACATGAAAAAAAATTATTATTTTTTTTTTTTGGAACAAACCAAATTCTTTCACTTACCTTGTATGCTGATAGGTCTGGTCCATTTACAGTGACAGATGCTAAAGGTCTGTCCCAAGGAAAACAAATCAAATTTCAAAATGTCAGCTCTTAGTATATAGTATGTTGGTGGGCTGGAGCAACTATGTACAAGATTGGTGAGATAAAATGGAAATTAAGATAGAAGCATGCCTGATGGTAGTGCATCTAGTAATACCAATCAATGAATTCCTTCCACGAGACAGCCTACATGTTGCAGATTTATATAGGAATAAAGTAAGTGCAAGATGCTGCAATAAAGTCTGAATCATGATATTTAAACTATAGGAGACACAATATGGTGCCATGGTGTTGTCTCATTTTTCTTGTCCAAAATTCATCATAAATTTAAATCAAGTTTTACAGATAATCTGATTGGCCTTGAAATTTGTGCAATTTCCTTTGTCCTTTCAGTTTTCTTCAATGAATTATACCGAGAGTGTTTGTACCAAAAGTACCATGCTGTTGAATCTTCTATTGACAAATGAAAGTTTACCCCTCAGATTGGAGTTATAAATGCAATACTTAAAGAGAGAGGCTACTTGCTCCTAAACTATTGCAATTCTTTGTTCAGACAAGCATATATTTTTCAATTTAGTATTTTTTTTTTGAACAGAAGTCCCACTGAATCAACTAGAGACAACTATCATCGAAAGCTCTGAAAATCTGAGTGAGTTACCACTCCTCAAATACTTAGATAATCACGCTGGATGTATATATTCAGTGGCTATTTTAAAAAAGTTCATGAATCCAGGTTTAAAATGGATCACACCACAAACAAACAAAGAACATAATTTGACAAGAGCATAGGGATTCACCCGAGGAGAAGAGATCGTATATTCGCCATAGTACTTCAATTCACTCCGTCTCGTCAAAATCCAAAGCCTCCTTTACAGTTCAGCAATAGCTTATTTTAGCTTCCAAGACAAATCGCATTAAAAGAAAGCAAACAGGAAATTCCAAATGATAAAATTAGGTAGATCAATTGTATCGCGAGAGAAAGAGAGAGAGAGAGAGGCGAGGTCTGGGGGGTGGAGCTACCAACAAATGCAAGGCGATTCAACGGGCGATCGTAGCGGAGGAGGAGAAGAGAAGGTAGAAGAGTTATACTGGAAAAAAAAAATGAACAATTCGTCGATTCGTCGATTCGGATTATCGGATCCGAATCTCTCTCTTGTGAACCCGGTCAAGAGGAGCAATACCACTGACCCGTTACCACTCTACTATTAGAGCATGATTTCTTTTAAATTGCTAATCTGATGTGTTAATTGCTAATATAATTGCTGAGATGTACCACAGTTTTTAAATTAGCAAGTTTACTTTAAAAACAACTCTTTAGAGCATCTACAATGGTGATTTCTAACTGTTGATTAACCGCTCAACATTATATTCGTATTAAAATATGTTTGTAGATCAAATTTTAATATTTTTATAAAAAAATTATTATCTTTTTAGATAGGTACAAAATCACTGTTTTTGAATAATGAAGAAATAATGATTTTGTACCTATCTTAAAAAATTATAAAAATATCAACATGAAAGGCACGAGACATCTGAACCCTTCTCAATTGAATTATTAGAATTTGCTTTAAAATTTGTGTCAGATTAAAAAGAACAAGGCAAATTTCACTCTACATGATAGAGTATTGCACATAGGGGTGTTCATTGGGTCCGGTTTAGTCGGTTTTGAACCGAACCGAATTAGTTCGGACCAAACGGTTCGGTTTTTTCGGTTTAATGGTTCGGTTCGGTTTGCTTTTTAAAACCGAATTATAATTTCGGTTCGGTTCGGTTCGGTTTGAAAATTTTGAAAACCGAAATAACCGAACCGACCGAAATTTTATATATTATGAATTTGGTCCGGACTGCCCCGGTTTATTTCTTAATACCCCGGTTTATTTTCTAATCAATTGCTTTAAATACTTCTGTTTATTTCTTAATATCCCGGTTTATTTCTTAATATCTCGGTTTATTTCTTAATATACTTCGGTTTATTATAAATCAATTGCTTTAAATAAAAAAATTAATATATTTCGGTTTGAACCGAACAAACCGGAATAAAACTTTGGTTCGGTTCGGTTTTATTTTTGAAACCGAATTATAACTTTGGTTTGCCTAGTTCGGTTCGGTTTCAACCGAACCGAACCGATGAACACCCCTAATTGCACATGGTCTGAACTCCAAACTGACAGGGACCTATAGTCAAATACTTACCTACATTCATGATTAAATTTTCAAATCATGTATATTAAAATTAATTTAATTCTTGTAAGTATTTATATAATTCAACTTTCTTATAAAATAATAAATATATGCTTGTAGTATAGCAATTAAAATTTTACTTTGTAATTATAAAATTTAAGTTAATGTTTCAAAAATTATATTATACATTTTACATTTCCACCTTAATATAAATTTTCTAGTTTCACCCTGCAAACTGAAACCCAGTAACCCAAATCGAAGCAAATATATATCCGAATGGCTTTGGGCGTTTCAGAGCTTTGATTGGGCGTTGACCCAGAGATTATTAAACGTCATACAAATTACAATTTGTTCTTCTATGTTCTTCCTCTCTTTGATATATATATATATATATATATATATATATATAGAGGAGGGATCTAGTTACAACAAAGTTACCACAACCATTATTTATATTTTCAAAGTCCAAATCGTCGATCCAAACCGTTGAACATGATCTCCACAATAAAATGTGCTTGCAGATCAAATTTTACATTTTTTTTGAATTTTTTTACTATTTATTAAGATGGGTACAAAATTCAATGGTCTGAATTTGACTAGTTTTTGTAAAATACTTAATAAATAGTAAAAAAATTCAAAAAAATGTAAAATTTGATCTGCAAGCACATTTTATTGTGGAGATCATGTTCAACGGTTTGGATCGACGATTTGGACTTTGAAAATCTAAATAATGGTTGTGGTAACTTTGTTGTAACTCAAAATTGTTGTAACTAGATCCCTCCTCATATATATATATATATAGAGTGAGGCTATGGTGCTATGCATAGCACGGATGGCTAGTGTACTACGGCTCAATATGGTACTTTTTAAAATCCTAACGGTCGATCCGAACCGTTCAATGTGATAACCATTTGAATATGTACTTGCAAACTAAATTTTATATTTTTCCGAATTTTTTTACTATTTTTTTAGATAGATAGAATTTTGATGGTCCAGAATTTTCAGAAAACACTGATTTTTCTACCTATCTAAAAAAATAGTAAAAAAATTAAAAAAAATATAAAATTTAGTTTTCAAGTACGTATTCATATGGATATCACATTGAACGGTTCGGATCGACAGTTAGGATTTTAAAAAGTACCATATTGAGCCGTAGTACACTAGCCATTGGTGCTATGCATAGCACCATAGCCTCACTCATATATATATATATATATAGAGTTGGGTTATAATGCATTGCAATGTATATGCTCTCTTGTACATTATACTGCAAACCTGCTGGATTCGAAGTTCAAATAGTCGATCTAAATGGCTCAACATGTTCTACATATCAAAATGTGCTTGGAGACTAAATTTTATATTTTTTGGAAATTTTTTACTATTTTTTTAGAATTTTTGAAAATCGCTGTTTTTCAGAAATTTCTGGACCATACAAAAGCAGTAATTTTCAAAAATTCTAAAAAAATAGCAAATAATTTCCAAAAAATGTAAAATTTGGTCTCAAGCAAATTTTAATATGGATATCAAATTGAACGGTTTGGATCGGTTGTTTTGAAGTCAATAGCAACAATTTATAGTCCAATGTTCAAGAGGGTCTATACATTGCAATGTACCATAACCCAACTCTCTCTCTCTCTCTCTCTATATATATATAATTTTAAAAAAGAAAACTTGTAGACTAGATAGAGGTCTGAACAAAACAATAATGGATACAAAGGTGAGAATTTATATATATGTCCATCATAACTTAGAGGATTTATATATATTAGAAACATGATTTAATATTAGTAAAGAACTATAATGACCATATAACCCTTAATTTCAAAATGCTTGACAATCCTAAATTGAGATCCTCCTTCACCAGTAATCGTAATCAGATAAGAGACTAATAGATTATTTTCAATCTTCAAATTTTGAGTTTCAGGCGAGGTGATTTAAAGCACCAAGATGTTATACTTGTTCTTCATTTTGATGAAGGTGATACAATGCACTTTTTCGTCACAGAGAATAATTGATAGTGACATTCCGGCTGCTTGCAGAGAGAAGCACCAAATCCGTTATATAATTCTAATTGATAGCGACTTCAACACCAGACTTCTAATCTTTCTTTGGTAGCGCTTGCTTTAGATTTGAGACTTTCAGTTCTTTTCATAGCAAGACTTATTCTTTTCTGTATTTCTGTTACCAAAATAACCAAACACAATTGCATGCACTGCCCAATCTTAAAAGATGGATACAAGTAAAAGAATAGCAACAAAAAGAGAAACATCAGCAGCACAAAGAGCATTCCGGATTTGGCAAGCCCATCTGAATAATTCTATTGAGGCATTATGAACTAAATTTTTGGTGTTGGGGAAATTGAAGGGGTACCCAGAATGACTTGTTTCCCGAGGATTCTCTCAGGGTCAGGTGGATTTTAATCAATAAAAGGCATTTTCCATTTCAGATGAGAGAGAATAAAACTCAATGTTAACATCACTAGTTATAACCACAAAAAGGAAGCTATGATGTACAAGTCCTCCAACTCGGGAGCTGCTGAGAAGAAAAAGTTACAAAAGGAACTACTAGGCTCTTCTACTACCCATTACACCCAACAAAGTTGAGAATTCTATCCACTCTATTTACTGGAAAATACCAAGGCCAATGCTGCTTTGTTGGCTTCTTCAAGAGCTTGCTTTAGGCGTTTACCTAGCTCACCCATTCTGCACCAGAAAGCAATAGCTATTTGTGTTCTTACTTCATGAAAGTTCATTATCTATGAAAAGTAACACAATGCAAAAGCTGAAGTGAAAACCTGAAACCAACAGCTTGGCACTCCCCATCGATGCAAGGCATGTTAAATTCCAATTCAATCAAAAAAGTTCTACAACTGACAGACATCCTTTAAAAGAACAAAAAAGTATTAGCAAAAACACTAAAACACAAAATATATACTGCAAGAACCTGACCTTCAGGGCACATCTTAAAAGATAGAAAGGAAAATAAATGCAAAAGTCCTGACCTACATAATGCTTATCTAACAGATACAATAGTAGACTGAAGAACAGGTCTCTTCTCAATGCACTCATATTGGAGGACAAAACTTTCCTGCATAGTAACCATCAACTTAATTGTATAAAGAAACAAAGGTTACAGTGACAATATATGGTAGCAGGGAAAAGCAAATTTGAGATCCAGGCTAAATTCCATTGTTCCAACTCAGGATTAGATATTCCTCTTTATTCCTTATTTGTGCCAGCAAAGCTTTCAAATCACATCCCACTACAATTTTGCATTCCCGGGATTATAGTAATATTTGAAGGTATACTTAAAATTTTCTGGCAAACCTTGCGAATAGTATCCCAAATAGTTGGATCAAAACAAAAGTAGGAACCCCTTTCAAACAGTTGGGTCTTCACAACCGGCTCCACATTTGGTACTCTTGTCAGCCAGGCTCGCAAATCCCTGTGGTAAAACCACCCTCTGTTGTACCTGAAAAACAATGCAACATATGAATTATAGCAAAAACACTTAATACTTTCTTGAAGAAGAAAACACTTTACAGCTTTTTTTAAACAACGCAACAACCGATTGACAAAGGCCTACTAACAAGTAACATTTGTTAACACAAAATCCGTCAGGTCTATTACTGCTGTGTACTAGCAGAATGTAGTATACAGGCCAAGACTGCAAATCTGCAATACTTTGGGAAATATCAGAAGAATTGAACAAATGACTATACAGTACAAAGCCTGTAAGTTACATTATCCATTGAATAAGTGTGTGTATGTGTGCCTGTCGGAGGCCATGGGTACCTTACAAGGAGAGTTCAGTCTAATTAACAAAGAGTAAAATAGAGATGATGCCCTGATGCTTACAATTCGTTAGCAGCATATAGCTGAGCTTCATCTTTTGGCATGCTGAAAGATGGACAGAAAACAAAGGAAAGAAATTAGAACAACAGGAATATGTCATAAGTGATAACTACAGTGGTAAACTGACAAGTGAATATAATAGTTACCTATAAAAGATGTAAAATAGTGTCACTGATTGGAACTTCGTAAAGTGTATTGTCTGCATATAGAAAATCAGAATTCTATGAATAAATACCAAGATCATAAAGAGAGTGCATTGGTTAATTTTATTTTCAGGAACTCCGATGACTTTGTGTTACAAAACTAATTTTCATTTACCCTAAACAGCATTAATTTGGGAAAGATAACTAACTGCTCAAGAGGCTGAACAGCTAAAAGCAGTTTGACATTTTTCTAAACATCCTGCTTTTAACTTTTAGGCACACATACTACAAGTAATTAATTATTCAAGTGTTAAAATTACTGGAAAAATAATAAAGCTTACTTGAAGAGGAGGTGGTTGTTCGGCACAATAACAGCTAGGGATGTGAAACTCAGGCTCACCCTTAGCAGTATCAGTTGACCAGGGAGAACCAAAATTCTTGTAAAGACTTTCATTAGAGTTCAGGTTCAGACCCAGAGTGGTGAGATCTATGCCGAGTGCAAGTGTTGCGAGATCTGGTTCATTCCCCCTTATAAGAGGTAAGAGACCTAGTAAGCAGTGCGGATCTTGAGGCGAACTGGGGCCTTGAATTGATTTCAGACTCTGGTCTCGGTATGATTGGCCCATGGCAGAAGACATCTGTTGCAACCTGAAGGGAGATTGGTTGCTCTGTGGCTGCTGGTACTGCTGTATCAGTTGCTCGTAGCTGCCTATGGATGAAGTTGGGTTGCTTAGTGGTCTCAGCCCCATATTTTGACTAGATTGGACCTGCAAATGAGAGGAACAAAAGAATACAAAATTAGATGGACAATAATAATATCAGCATTCAACATATCAATGGCAAAAATTTCCTATAATTCATCAACACGTTTTGTTGATCAATTATTGGATCCTTTTGCCAGTACATTATTCAATCTACCAATTACTTTTGTGATTTTTGTCATTAAACAATCTAATTATCATAACTCATAATTTTCAAACTTGCAAAACAGAAATTTGTTACCTGAGAGTGATATGTGCCATGTTGAGAAGAAAAGAGGTCCGAATTATGCATATGAATTAGGTCTTGATTGTTTGCTGCTGTGAAGGAGATGCCACTATTACTTACTGCATTGGCACCCTGTTGGTGCTGCTGCCGGGTCGTCGTGTAATTCCCTCCCATGTTGAAATTAGCAGTAGAAGTTCTCGGCATCTACACAATCATTATGAACCTCATTTGCCACCCTTTCTTTAAGAACATACTACTTGCCTTTCATTGCTTTAGTACAGAACATCCAAAAATAATCTATTTGTGTTTAAAAAATTCTAAATATTTCATAATCTTTGTTTTTGAAAATTTCCACTGGAATTTCCATGATAAGAATTAATTGCCTATTTAATTTCTCCTAAATATAAACTACTTAATTCCTCATAATTAGGTCTGGTAGGGTTGTATTTAATTATAGAGAAAGCAGATTTTTGTCCAAATTAAACAAAGAATTTGAGATGTTAAACAATTTAAAGCGCCAAAGAAAAGCATGAAGGGTAGATCCATTAAGGAGTTCTGCACTAAACCAATGCCCTGATCTTTTCGATGCAAGGAAATAAGCTTTCTGTGTTTATTTTCATTTTTCCTTTCACCACAACAGAAGTTGAAACTCACAGAGTAGTGTTGAGCTTGCATCATTGACACGTTGTCATGAAGTTGTTCTTTGTGATGCAAATCCATAGAATAATCGGCACTTGTTCCTGCTTTTTGGAAAAAAAAATTCAAGTTGAAAAAATAAAATAAAACAGAACAACAAAACATAAAACTAATTAGAGCAGGAGGAACATTCAAGGTCACAAGCAGTTCTAGAACAGGTGAGGGATCTCGCCTCTCTAAAGAGATGCATTTAAATTCCCGCAAGAGGCATCCAAAGAATGCCAGGGTTAATGGGGCCCTTATTTCAAAAGAAAAAAAGAGCAACGAGAAAAGTTAATCAAAGATCTCCTTTCTAAATGTTGCATTACAATACTGGACTAACATTTAGAAATCAGAAAACATAATTTTACTTTAAATATAAGTTAAAACTAGGTACCTTTATATCCAGGTAAAGCAGGAAAATCTTCATTTTGGATGCTAAACTCTTGGTTTTGCTGGACTATTGAACTAACACCAACACCTTGCTTTCTTATATTACCTAAAATTATTACCAAGCATAAGTTGAAATCTGCAACAAAAGACAGACCACGAGTACAGGTTGAAAAAAATAATCAATTACCAAATTGCCCTTGAGGTCCGCCCGCAGAACTGGGACGGCCAGTCAACTGAGGAAAATCATTAATGTCAAAGGGAGATGTATCACTGGAGTTTACATCGTGTAGCATTCCAACTGAACTTAAAGCACTATTCCCTCCTTGTACTTGGTTTTGTGATAATGTTCCACCTGATGAGCCATAAGAACTTCCAAGCATACCAATCAACTGTGGACCACCTAATTAATTTTGTAGCAAAACTTAGTGAAGTATGTTGCAGCATCTTCAAGAGAGGATGCAGTAATCAATTACAGCAATTTCAAATAGTTAATGTTTTACTCCAGTAATGGCAAAAGAATGTATTGCATACTATCAAGATGCACCATTACTTGTGCTATCAACTCAATTCAAAATTTAATCTATCAGAGTTAGATTCTAATTGCGTCCATAGCCAATGGTTTAAAAAAAAAACTGTCTATCCATATAGCAGGCCCACAAAATATATTACCTTGTGGAAGCATACCACTCATGAGTCGGTTTGATCCTTGTACATTAAGGTTGCCACTCCCAGCATTAGCAGTTAGATTCATGCGAGATGTGATGCCAGGTACATTTATGCCTCCCGATGTTATTGTTCTTCCCAAACCAGCACTGCCGGTCCCCACCATATTACCAACTGAGCTATTGATACGCGGGCCCATGTTGCCCAGTACTGTATTTACTGTCATGCCTCCTGGTACACTACTCCTATTGCCTCCAGTCCCCATGTTGTTAGACATACCAGGCATTGATCCACCAATTGCATTTGACCCGCTGCTGAAAGCAGGGTTTGCACCAATATTTAGGCCTCCTCTGTTTGCTACACCAGTATGCCCATGCGGTATCTAGAAGAAATAATGTCGGTAGGAATAAATAACGCCTTAATAAATGTTCATTTTATGTGTCAGAAAGCAAATCTTACTGAAGGTTGATGATTTGAACAAAGTTTCAGAAAAAATTTAGATATAAGAAATACAGGATAATTACTTCTTTGGTTGTAAATGAGTTGTGTCAAAATCATCATAAGAAATTACAAAGTGAGGAAAGATATTTTATGAAAATAGATTGACAGCGTAAACGGTTCACTTGAAATTCAGCAAGTCAGAATCCAATATACCTTTTTTGGTGGGATTCCAATAGAACAGAAAAGGGAAAGTAGTAAAGGTTTGTTGCTAACCTGAGACATGGCAACGGGAAGATTGTTTGAAGTGAATCGGCCAGTAGAAATGCTTCCACCAGGTTGTTGAACACCCGAGGATGGTATACCACTCATTGCCGCATTCCTTGGTGTCATCGATCCAGCCATATTTGGAAGATTGAAATTTCCATGAATGTTATGCAGACCTTGCACATTTCAGAAAAAATACAACACTGGTCAACGGTTTTGCATTGTTAGTAGCACCATCTCCAGGTTGGTATGGACAAAAGGAAGATATCAAACAGAGAATCTCCAGTATCAAGAAGAAAAAGAAGACGAAGACGAGTAAGAGGTTGAGGAACGTTTTGTTTTTAGGCAATATGTTGGGCAATTCTGGACATGCACATCACAATACAGCTTTCTCGAAAAATTGAGAAAATTGTCTGTGAAAATTTGGGACAAAAATGCTTCACAGACAATTTTTATGGTAGAGTAAAAGCAAAAGGTTGTTGAAAACCACTTTGCATCGAAACAGATGGACACAACTACAAATTAACACAGAAAATGCCTACAGCTTACTATGTAAACAGTTTCACCACACCAATATGTGGGCTCATGAGGTGTGTTTCTTAAATTCTTCTTAGATAAAAATAACTTATTCTCACCAGAGTGATGGAAGCTAGGAACGTTTGCAGCTTGTGCTGAAAAAGATGCGGTGTAGGGCCTTCCTGTTGAATCCGGAATATTGGAAGTGGCCCCATTAAGGTTTGTCTGCGTAACCAGCTTCATGTTAGGCTTTTTTACGTGGTTAAAAAGGATAGACATACAAAAATGGCCATCAAATACTTCACAAGTTAAAAAGAAGACACACTTCTCAAAGATTGAAACAATTAGTTTTAAATTATGGAACTTGATCAACGGAATGCCTTAAGCTTGATGCTGGATTCATGAACGATGTTGAATTTGTAATTAAACTGAATTCAGTTCAAATAAACACTTCAATTAAAATGTAATATGAAACTACTTCTAAACCTTGACCAATTAGAATTAGCATCATGTGTTATGAATCGCTTTTCTCCAATGTCTTTTCATTTTAATAACCAAAAGAGGAGAAGAGAGTTCAAATACGCATGAAAATGACAAACATCTATTCAACTTAGAGGAGAAATATTGACTGAGAAGTTGGAAAAGTACATTGAGAAGCCCTGACATATTGTAGACGACAAAGAAATCTTAACCAGAAACTAACAATGACAAACAAAATATCTCCAACAAGACAACATGCCTTCTTAATTCTTCTCAATCTGGAAAAAAAAAGAGAGAAGGAATTAATTGACAAATTCAGAGTTGTAATGGTAAAACTAAGATTATCAAAGTCTAATATAAACTAATTCTGTAATCCTCTTTTGTTACGAAACTGACTGAAGCACAGCACAAAATGCTTAGGTTAAGAAAGACTCCAAATTGAGTTCCATTAGTAAAACTGCTTCTATGACAAAGTAACATATTCAATGCTACACCGCTTTCTGCAATGAAGCACACAAATCTGGTTCTTCCACTGTATACTTACTTTCAGTGAATATTCAGATTTCTCATCAGCCACGTAACTTGGAAAAATATGCAACCAATGAAGAAAAGCTATGGCTTTTCTTAGTTCTGAAATAGAAATTGTAAATTCCAATAGAAGGATAAACTACAATAAAGAAGTACATAATAAATAATCTTCACTCAGTAACACGAGATGGCAAATTTAGGTCAACACAGTAAGCAAATCAGGAGTATTTAGTAACATAGAGCACAAAAAAATGTGTACTGCTTCAGACTGCAGAAATAGCTTGCGAGGTGAACAAACTAAGCTCGAACAATGGCGATTCTCACTCAGAAGTGCCAGACAACAACGATCTAAACAGTACCATAGATAAGAATGTTTAAATTCTGATTCGTGAATAGATCTTTTCTGGATCGAACCCTAGCTCGCCAGGAACAAAACCTCGAAGTAGAGAGAGAAAGAGAGAGGAAGATACCTGATAAAATCGTTGCTCAAATCCGAGAGATGTCGCTGTCAAATCGAGTGGGGGCAATAGAGACGCTAGTGGTTTCGCCAGTTCGTGGGGCGACGAGGAAAGGAAGAGATGGGGGAGAAAGAAACGGAGGAATGGGTGAGGGGGGAAGAAATGTTTATAGAATTAGGGCTGTGATTTTCAGTTTCTCTAGGGGTTCTTTTGCCTTTTTTCTTTGGACGACCGCGAGGTTTAACAGAGTAGTTTTGGCTTCATGCAGATCACGACCGTGAGGTCTAAAACTAAGCTGTATATGATTTGTGCGCTGTATGAAGTCTTAACTGCTCTGTTAAATTATTTACCCATAGTGGAGTCCGAACTATTTTGTCCTCTCCGCTTCCAAGTTCCAAGTTCCAACTACAAGCTCTATCTAAAGCAGTAAATCAACATATTCCTCGTTTATTTTACACAAATATTGCAAGTTTTTTATGGACAAATAAAACAAGAAATATGAAACAATTTCTTAGTGTACTTTTTTTGTTTTTACAAATTACAATGATTCAAATTGTTTACCGTCGCAGACACCAAATAGGCAGGAGATATGGGCCTAACCGTGAAATAGGTAATAGTTGAAAATCTTGATGTTGCATGGTATTATAAATTTGAGGAAAGATTATTCGACAATGAGTATTTTGCCAATTTTGATAATGATATTATAAGAAATTTAAATAAAACTGAAAATTGAAAAGTAAATTTATAGTTATGTTTTTATTAAACCTATAGATAACAACCTATAGATAATTGGTTCACATGTAATTTTAGTATTATTTGATTGCTTTATTTTCACGAGATCCAACATTTCTTTATGGAATTTGTGTGTGTTGGTGCATGTATACTTAAAATCATCGCTTGACCTTGTAGTTGGCATTGTTTCTTTCACATTCTTGGTTAAGTAGTTCGACGCATGAACGAACTATATCTATCTCTCTCTCTATATATATAGGAGTTGGCTACGGTGCTATGCATAGCATAGAGGACCTCCGTGCTACGGCTCAATATTTGAGTTTTTAAAATTCTAACGGTCGATCCGAACCGTTCAACATGATCTCCATATGAATATGTACTTGCCAACCAAATTTTACATTTTTTAGAATTTTTTTACTATTTTTTTAGATAGGTAGAAAAACACTTGATCTGAATGGTAATTAATTTTCAGATCAAGTGATTTTCTATCTATCTAAAAAATAGTAAACAAATTCTAAAAAATGTAAAATTTGGTTTGCAAGTACATATTCATATGGAGATCATGTTGAACGGTTCGGATCGACCGTTAGGATTTTGAAAACTCAAATATTGAGCCGTAGCACGGAGGCCCTCTATGCTATGCATAGCATATTAGCAATTCCCTCATATATATATATGTGCTTGGCTATTATGCTTATATAAGCATATGCCCACATATGCTTAAATAAGCATTTTTGCGTTTCCAATGTTCAAATGGTCGATCCGACCGTTCATCTTGTTCTCCATATTAATATGTGCTTGGAGACCAAATTTTACATTTTTCTGAATTTTTTTACTATTATTAAGCCACTTTGAAAATTGCTGATCATATGGTCCAGAATTTTGGAAACACTGTTTTTACTGTTCACCCAGATCAGCAATTTTCAAAGTGGCTTAATAAATAGTAAAAAATTCAGAAAAATGTAAAATTTAGTCTTCAAGCACATATTAATATGGAGAACAAGATGAACGGTCGGATCGACCATTTGAACATTGGAAACGCAAAAATGAGTTATAAGCATATGTGGGCATATGCTTATATAAGCATAGTAGCCAACCCCATATATATATATAGAGTGAGTCTATGGTACTATGCATAGCACAGATTGATCCGTACTATGGATCAATATTTTCGTTTTCAAAATTCTAATGGTCGATCCGAACCGTTCAATATGATTTCTATATGATAATATACTTGTGGACTAAATTTTCTATTTTTTTAGAACTTTTTTACTATTTTTTTTATAGGTAGAAAATCACTGTTTTTGGATGGTCCAGAATTTTCAGATCAAGTGATTTTCTACCTATCTTAAAATATAGTAAAAAAATTCGAAAAAATATAAAATTTAGTCTGCAAGTACATATTCATGTGGGAATCACGTTGAACGGTTCAGATCGACCATTAGGATTTTCAAAATGAAAATATGACTCCGTAGTATGGACTAATCCGTGCTATGCATAGTACCATAGACTCACTCCTATATATATATATATATATATTTCAGGCTAATTTTAAAACTGGAGTCCAAGATTCGTGTCGCTTTGCCCTATTTAATTGATTGTTAAATAGTGTGTATATATTATACATTACCGGAGAATTTAAGTATGTTATTATGAATATGGTAATAAAGTAGTTTAGTAAATGCAAAAATTTATACGAGACATGCTATATATGAAAGATATTTTTTTTTTAAATTATCCCAAGTTCAATTAATTAGTTTTTTCACACAGTTCAAACACAGTAGATTTTATGTCTTATTTGTCAAGATAGGGACAAAATGCGTTACTTGTCAAGTAAAGATAAAAGGTAAAAATATACTTGTAAAGATAAAGATAAAAGGGACAAAATGCGTTACTTACAAATTATTTTGTTTTACAAAATTTGTATATCAATAATAAAAAAAATTCATATTTTTTTCATTTTTATTGAAAAAAATTGTACAAGAAAATGAGTTATGTACAAATTAATTCTATATCTTAGAGATACACATTGCATTTAGTGAATTTTGTTTAATTAAACTTATATGTATACTAATTTATTTGTCAAAAATATGTTGAGTTGATGAACAAAAAATTATTTATTTGTAGTACAATTTCAAAAAAATATTTTATTTAATTATTTTCTAGATTGCATGTTTTGTTAATTTAAAAGTTATGCCATTTAAAAAAAAAATTGTTGATTTTATAATTGATAAAGTTATATGTTCCTTTATGCTTAAATGGAAACAAAATTAATTGCTTATTTTACATTCCTTAAAAAGTGACTAAAAATAATAAAAACAATGAAAAGTTAGGTCTCATATTCAAATAAAATTAAACCACTTACCGGAATTCCAAACTTGCGCATATGCCCGGAAACTCACTGACACCTTACAAGACGCAATTCAATCGGTACCCTTCTGTCAGTATTTTGCGAATAATGATTACCGGAATGCCATACTTCGATCTCCCCACAACGAAATTAAAAAACTTCAGGTCATGACGTGCTTTGTCATTTGGAGAGAAAGGTGCAGAAGAATCTTCAGGGATGAAGAGAAAGAGGTCAATCAGTTGGCAAGAGAAGTCAGGCCAGATTTTCAAAGTTGGCACCGTCATGTTTAGTTCAATCTAAGGGTGTATCTTATAATTACTAATTAAAGTAATGCTTATTTCAATGAGTAAAGATGTAGTCCCCCCACTTCAGTCCCCTAAACGTCCCCCCATTATAACTAACTTTTTCAATCATTGAACCACCTTGAAAACCGTGTAAAACGTGTAAAAGTTGAGTCCAGTTTTTTTCTTTAAATACTTATCATAAGTATGAATACTTCATATCTTAGGTATTCATACTTTCCATTATAACTGAATACTTTCCATATTTGAGTCCAGTTTTTTGGATTTAAATACTTGATATCTTAAGTATGAATACTTGATGAATTATATATAAATATTTGATATGTTAGGTATGAATACTTTCCATTTTGTATGAATATTTTCCATATTTGAATATTTGATACCTTGAAAAACGTGTAAAAGTATGTCATCATGGATCTCATTTGAAAGAGAAAAAAAAATAGAAAACATTCGTGTTTTTAGATTTGCAAAATTCCTCATAGATCGTCCCAAAAATTGGTTAGAATGAATGGAGAAAAAAAAAACTGCCTTGAAAAACGTGTAAAAGATGAGTTGTATTGTGTCCAGTTTTTAGAGTATGAACTTGATATCTTAGGTATGAATACTTGATGAATTAGATATGCATACTTCATATCTCAGGTATTCATACTTTCCATTTGTATGTGAATTAATTTAATCAATGAATGGGGGACTGGTGATGTGATCCACGTGACTTTTTGGTTGTGGTCCCCGAGGCAGTCTGACAATTTCCATCCCCGAAAAGTAATGGTCTCCAGTCCGTATGTGAATTAATACTTGATATGTTAGGTATGAATACTTGATGAATTAGATATGCATACTTCATATCTTAGGTCTTCATACTTTCCATTTTGGGACTGAATTAATGTATGTTGAATGGGGGACTGACAGTTGTACTTTGACAGTTAGGGGGACGTTTAGGGGACTGAATGGGGGGGACTGTTAGTCGATCCCTATTTCAATTACATAAGGCGGAAGGCCAAAACTCTGGCCGACATATGATTGATATCCAAACTTAATTACAAATTAATAAATATACCCATAATCCCTGGGTTTTTCGAAGAATGCCCAAACCGGCCAGAATCTGGCCGGTTTCCTCCTCTCCAGAAACCGGTCAGAATTTGGCCGGTTTCTTCCTTTTTTTTTAGAGACACTGAAGAGCAAGATAATGAAATCTAACACTGAAAATTCGAATTTTTTGTTTAAATTATTTGTTAGATTACTTCTTTTGATTTATAATTAGCATATTTATACTAAAATACACTATATTACTTGAAATTTTGTTGAAATACACTATATTACATTAAATTACGCTAAATTATGTTAAATTATGTTGAATTACGCTAAATTACACTTTCGCTAATTATAATGAAATACGGTAAATTACGCTAAACTACGCAAAATTACGCTAAATTAGGCCGATTTTGTGCCATCTTTCATAAATCATAAAAAATAGTAAAAATATTTCAAATATAGTAAAAATTGGTATTCTACAAGTTGGTTATATAACTAATTTACTGAGCTACTTAGATTGAATAATAGAAATGAAAATCTTAATCGGAAACTTCAACTCAAGTTTTGAGGCTCTTCCCTTTGCTTTTTGGCAATTCTGAATTTTGAAATCCAGCATTGCCGGTACTGACGCATGCGTATTTTCGCAAGCTTTCCGAAAAGTGGTCATTTGCTGAAATCGGACACTCGAGCGCCGTTTTATGACTGTTTGAAGTTTCATCGTCGTTTTTCGCCTTCTCAGTAAAGATATCATCCATATTCATATGTAATTTACCGGAATTTACCGTATTTTATCGTAATTTAACATAATCTGGCGTAATTTAACATAATCTGGCATAATTTAATGTAATATAGTGTAATTCAACATAATTTAATGTAATATAGTGTAATTCAACATAATTTCAAGTAATTTAGCGTATTTTAGTATAAATATGCCAATTATACATCAAAAGAAGTAATCTAACAAATAATTTAAACAAAAAATTTGAATTTTCAGTCGTAGATTTCATTATCTTGCTCTTCATAGTGTCTCTTAAAAAAACAAAAAAAAAACAAAAAAAAGGGAAGAAACCGACCAGATTCTGACCGGTTTCTGGAGAGGAGGAAACCGGCCAGATTCTGACCGGTTTGGGTATTTTTCGAAAAACCCAGAAATTCTTAGTATATTTATTAATTTGTAATTAACTTTGGATATTAATAAAAATGTCGGGCCCAATGCCCACCCCCTCTCTCTCTCTGTTTTTTTTTTAAATCTTTAACAGGCGGCTGCTAAGGTTGATATATTATTAATATTGTAGAAACGTTCTTACATCATGTGCACAACCTTTTACTGGTAATACATCAATGCCCACCCACTCTCGGATCCGTATCCTCCCAGGTACCTGACTCAACACAATTGAAACGGATGGCCCAGATTTACTCCCAGCCGGTGCCTACTCGGGATGCATAGGGGGTCGGTATTATTTATGCTTTGAGATTCGTGCTAAGTGAAAATGAACAATTTTAGAACGTCCGATTCAATTGTGTTGAGTCAGGTACCTGGGAGGATGTGAATTCCCCACTCTCTCTCTCTCAATTTCCTTTTCTATTCGGAAATGGTTTCCGTGAAGGGTTCAATGGGCCAAAGCCCATATTTGATTTAGGCTTCACGTATCAACACTATTGTGGTGGGGATCCATTGATAATGAATGGATTTAGACCTAAATGGCTAAATGAGTCGAAATTTTGATCGAAGGCTCAGTTTCACAATTTTAGACCTAAATGAGTCTCGGTTTATTTATAATCATTATGCTAACTTGCAAAATGGAGAGGGTATCTCTATCTGATTTTGGGTACTACCAAGGCAAACCCAACTTGAAATTTTTCATAACTTTTAACTGTTTAGATTGGTTATCAGACTTGAGAAGCATAATTTACCTGTTTGGGTTGATTACCAGACTTGAGAAACTGATGACATAAATTTCAATGATAACAAGGCAAATTCACCTTTTTGTTTACTATAGATGAATTAACTGTGATCATTTTATACATTGTTACACATATTTGGGGCCAGATTGAAAAATATAAGGTGGGTTGGTACTAGGGGCTGTGCAAAATTGCTCAAACTCGTAACTTGCTCATAACTCGCTCGCTAACTGCTCGCTTTAACTCGCTCATTTACAACTCGAGTTTGCTAACTTAATAAATGAGCTGAGTTTGAGCATACCCCAACTCACTCATTAACAACTCGAGTTACACAAAATTCGTCACAATAAATCTCATGCCTTTCTAAATAATTCCTAAGTTGCTGTTTGGATTGTTTGTTTTGTTAGTTGTTTTTTTAATTATGTTTGAATTGTTTGTGTTTAGATAAACTCTTAGGGCCTGTTCGGTGGCCTTGAGGGAATGGGTATGGGTGTGGGATCAAAAAAAAGTTGAACTAAATTTTACTGTTGCTGTGGGAAAAAAAAATTCACTCAAGAGTCAATTTTTTTTTCCCACGGCAACAGTAGAGTTGCCGAACATGCCCTTATTAGTATATAACTATAACTAAGAAAATTGACTGGCCAAACAAGTTATAAACGAGTTGTGAGCCAACTCGAGTTGGTAATGAGCTGAACTCGAGTTGGCTTGACAGCTCGTTATTACCATTCCAACTCGAGTTGACTCGCTCATTAACTAAATGAGCTGAGCACGAGTTGAGAGTAACTCGCTCAAACTCAGCTCATTACATCCCTAGCTGGTACTACTGTATAATGTCTAGTGTTTTTAAATAGAAGGGCCCGCATATTGAGCGGGTTTCTTACTAGTTTTGGGATTTTTTTTAAAAACAGTAATTAAAATAATAAAAGTTAAAGAAACGACATGATTGCCTCGTTTGTTATAAAAACAGCAAAAACCGAATAGGCTATTCGGTTAAGTTTTTTTTTTGCTTCACCGAATAGGCTATTCGGTTAAGCATGGGGTTTTAACAGGGGATACAGTGGGTTGTGGGAACATTGCCACAGAAGATCCTATTATAGCATAACCGAATAGGGGATTCGGTGAAGCCAATTTTTGGGCTTCACCGAATAGGCTATTCGGTTAAGCCAAAGAATTTAACCCGGCCCCTCCTTTCTTCCTTCTTCCTTCTTCATTCTTCATTCTCCCCACAGAGAGCTTCATCCCCTACCCGAGAAAACCAAAACCGAATTTTAACCACCTCCAATCTTCATCATTTTTTATTCTAATCACATATTTTAGTATAATTTTGAGAGGAGAACAAGAAGAACTTCAGATCTACAAGTTTCGTTAGGTATGTAGTTAAATTTTTATTGAAAAAAAATCCGAAATTTATTATTTTTGTCTAGAATTATTTAGTTTAGTTGTATTTAGAGTAAATTAGTTTTTTTTAGTGTATTATAGTATAATTTCGTGTATTGTGGTGTAAATTTGGTATATTGTAGTGTAAATTATTAATTTGAAAAAAAAATCCGAATTTTATTTATTTTTTAGAATTATTTAGTTTAGTTTTTATGTAGAGTAATTAGATTTTTTTAGTATATTGTAGTGTAATTTAGTGTATTGTAGTGTAAATTAGTTTATTGTAGTGTAATTTAGTGTATTGTATTGTAAATAAATTATATAAATATATCATGTAAATAAATTGTATAAATAGTTAGAGTAATTAGAGTAATTTTTTAAGTAATTTAGTGTAAATAAATTGTAAATAAATTTAGTGTAAATATATTTAGTGTAAATATATTTAGTGAAATAAATTTAGTGTAATAAATTTAGCGTAAATATATTTAGTGTAAAAAATTTAGTATAAATAAATATTTAGTGTAAATAAATTGTGTAAATATGTAGAGTAATTTAGTGTATAAATTAGTGTATTTAGTGTAATTTTAGATTTTGTAGAATGATTTGGTTTGCATGTAGGGTAATCTTGCTCATAATTATTTTTTTTAAATAAATGTTGAATAATTTAGGTTTTTTAGTGTAATTTAGATTTTTTTAGTATAATTTAACTTTGTAGATTTTTTAAATTTTGTATGTAGAGTAAATTAGCTTATGGAATTTTTTATGAGTTAACTAATTGGAGTTTTCCTTATGTTGTAATTTTATTTATGTTGTAGTGCAAAATGTCTGATGAACAACCCTTGTTGCAATTGAGTGAAGATCAACACAAGACATCGATAGCGAATTCAACGCATGTATTTATTTAATACCGGTTGGATTTAAATTTCAAATAAACTTGTAAGCCACAATTAATTTTTGTTGCTATGGAATTATCGTTCCAGCCTGATTATGCACTGCGTCCTGGTCCTTGCCGAGTTAGTGTTCGTACCAACCTCGGATGAAGAAGGTTTGGTGAATTAGGCTTGTACCAGATGACGCAGGTGAATGATTGTCAGATTGATAAAGCGTGATCACTGCGCTCGTCGAGAGGTGGAGGCCCGAGACGATACTTTTCATCTTCGGTGGGGGGAGTGCACAGTGACATTGGAAGATGTCAGCTGTCTGTGGGACCTACCTGTTACCGGTAATTTGGGATCTGTTATGTGAAAATATGCTTAACCGAATAGCCTATTCGGTGAAGCAAAAAAAATGACTTAACCGAATAGCCTATTCGGTTTTTGCTGTTTTTATAACAACGAAGCAATCATGTCGTTTTCTTTAACTTTTATTATTTATTTACTGTTTTAAAAAAAAATCCCTAGTTTTGAGTATATGCACGAATATTCCCCTAGCCTAATCCATGTGGCGTCTCCTGCTAAAATTCTTCTTTTCCTTTTGTTCTTATTGGGCTACATAAGTACATAACCCACACGTCTCTATGCTAAACTTCATTTTTCTGTTAACAGATAAGTATATACATTATTCAATGAATACAACAAGTAAGTCCTGAAACATCTGAACCTTCTCACTGAATTTTTTTTTATACTTCAATTTAAACTCAAGTTCGAATTCGGATCGGATGGTCCGAATTTAAACTCAAATGACGAGGTAATGCAGAGGATCCGAACTCTGCTATGGGCTTGGTTATTATGCAATAATAATGGGGCTGTTCGGCACAATGGGTGTGATTGAATTATAAATGAGGTTAATGAATACTTGTTCGGTAAAGTCAGATTAAGAGAAGGTGCTAAAGAGACTTAATCCAATAGAATTAGTATCTTAAGAATTCGGACAAAAGGAGCTAAGAAAACTTAATTGAGCAAATTTTAATTCGGACCAAGGAGAAGAAGTTCCGAATTTAAACTCAAATGGCGAGGTAATGCAGAGGATCCGAACTCTGCCACGGGCTTGGTTATTATGCAATGACTAGGGCTGTTTGGCACAATGGGTGATTGAATTTTAAATGAGGTTAATGAGTACTTATTCGGTAAAGTCGGATTAAGAGAAAGTGCTAAAGAGACTTAATCTAATAGAATTGGTACCTTAAGAATCCGGACAAAAGGAGCTTACGAAATTTAATTGAGCAAATTTTTAATTCGGACCAAGGAAAAAAATTTCGGTGAGATTAAGAAACTGAGTCTAAAGGACTCTTTAAAGATTCTTAAGTAGAGCTTGCTGAACACCAACAAGTATTCTCTTTGAAATTGTACTTTACGGCTCGATCAATGTCATGATTAATTTGTGTTAAATCAAAGCGTTTTGGCGAAACATGCGTTTGAGAGACATTCGTAAGGACCTTTTGTTAACAGTTGCATGATCTCTTGTTTTACTCAAAGGCTGGAATATAGAAGATTTCTAAAAAGGACGCTGATAACTGTCCTCGCACTCCTGTCTCCGCACATAACTTCCATAACTAATTTGGAGGGACCGTCCCAACACAATTTCCTTATATAATCCGTATCGTCCTCGCACAATTTCTAAAATATTAATACCTATGCACGAAAGTATTTTACGTAAATAATTGTCTTCCCAACGAAATCTCCCAAACTGTCCCCTCACCAAAAATACCTGTGGGGGACCATTCAACCAAATCTCCCAAACTTAATATTTTTTTAAATATGGCGCTGGATGACGTCTGAAAGTTATTTATACCTATGCACTGAGGTATTTATATGTATATACATTGTACAAAGTTTAATCTTCAGGCGTTTGATCATATCAAGTTACACATCAAAGTATTAATATCTTATTTTGCAAGTATTAATATTTTATTTGCAAGTATTTATACTTATGAGGTCAACTATTTTTGTTATAGGAAGGTTAATGCGGGGATACGAAGTCCCCACTACTTCATTAAAGAAAGTTGATGCAGGGACCATTGAGAGACTGTAGAAGGGAGATCATCATATCAAGTTACGCATGCAAATATTAATATCTTACTTTGCAAGTATTAATCTGTTATTACTCAAGTATTTATACCTATGAGAGTTGATGCGGGAACAAGTACAGAGACTGGGAGAGGGGAGACAATATAATTAGTGAGAATCATAGTACAACTTCCTCTATTATAGCTGCTGGGACAGAGGGGGGACTGGAATGCGAGGATGAATATAATTATTCTTCTAAAAATATTTGATCAAATGAAATTAAGAGAATGGAATAGAGCTAGAACCCAAAAAAGGAAGGTCTAGCTTGCTGTGATTTAGGACCTGTTCGCTCTCTTAGTTTGGTGCTCGGTGCTCCGCATTAAAAGCTATAATACTTTTTCTACCTTAAGCCTGTTCGGTGAACTTTTGAGAAATCTAGTTTTGCAACTTCTAATCACGGAAATCTAAGGAAACAAAAGTGAAAATCAACTGAAAACCAGGTTTTGAAAAAAAAAAAAAAATCAACTCCAACTGCATATTCATATCAATGGCTTCCTCCCATTTGAAATTCAACTCCTACTAATTGTTTTTTTGTAAACCAAAGACTTAAAAGAACCAACGGGCTCTTTGTACACTTGCAAATAGAAGATGAAAATGATGGAAGAGAGTGGCTTATAAGAGCATTTTGTAAGGCTAAGATACTAAATGATGCTAGGGTGTTCGATGAAATGTCCCATCCTGAAATGCACGAGTGTGGTAAGTGGTATAGGCTCTTCGACTACAATTAATAGCCTTTTCTTTTCTTTTCTCCTTTTTGTAGTGTTAGATTTAAATTGTGTGGCAGCTCTATATAAATCAGATACCAGAAAGAACAGAGAAAGCATATATATATATATCTATACATGTATCCATGATAAATTATAACTCTATCATTCTGTTGTTTACATCAATTAACACTAAACATTGGTACTCGTTGCCTAATAATCATATGTCACAGTCCATTCGGTACTATAATGAGAAAAAGGTTCATGATTAACATTGAGATCCATACCTTTACCATCCATTTGTTAGCTTTCTATTTCTCACACCTAACTATACATCATTAAATTATTCGGTTCTATCTACAGCAACTTTAATTCTTTTCACATGTATGCACATGCACAATTAATTAGGGCTAAACAAGCTCGAACGAGCCTGATTCTATCTCTAACTTGATTGCATCGAGCTTAAGCTGAAAATGAATCAAGCTTACGAGTTCGAACAAATCAAGCTAAGTGGTTCAAATCGAACACGAAATGAGTGTTTACAGGAGTACTTGCATGAGACAAATATCAGATTTATCTTCTTCAAGGGAGCATCCTAGAACACTGGTAGGGATGAATAAACGCAAGTTTCATCATATAAGTATGTACATCAGCCTATACATTATTACAGACTGATTGTATTGAACTCTTCTACCAAATTGAATCTGCGAATCAAACAATTTGAATCCTACGTATACTAAAAGTCTTAAATTCGAAAATAAAACAATTTGTTCCTATCCTTGGTTTCCTCCTTATATACATCTTCAAGCATCTGATTAAATTTATAAAAAGGAGAGTTAAGAGCTGAAAAGTACAATTCCTGACCAGGCACCTCTATTGGAGCGGGCCCAACTGCACCGGACCCGAAATTCATATGAGAGTTTTGCAAATCATCTAGTTTCAAATCGGGAAACCACTCATTATCCTCTTTTATCCTGGGCGCAGTATGGTTGCCTCTCATAAATTGCAATTCACCAATGCATGTCTGCGCGGCTTGTGATTGATTGGTCGGATAAACTGCAAAATGGGCCATGCTTTCATAGTCAGGGAAGGTTTGGTCTACCATGTTATCTATCCCCGACTCATGAAAGCTGTCTGTTTCTCCAAAGGAATCACCTGGTTCACCGAAGGATCCCTCGTCAGTGACTGTTGGTACATGTACATTCTGATTTGGCAAGTATAACTTCTGACTTTGGTTCTTGTCCCAACTGTTCTTTTTGTTGTATAGGCGGCACAAGACCCACTCATCCAACTGCAGTAGATAAAAATCCCAATGTTAGCTTGTCATTTTATTTATTTTATTTCTCAAAATAAATTTGCACATATGCTTATTTCATCAAACTATTGTTGCCATAGTTCATTTTAATCAGCAGTCTTATACAAGTACACTTCAAAACTGAATACAATAAATACAGAGTTCATTCTGAAAATATGACATACCCTTTGGTTTCCTTTCTTGCTTGGGGATCGGTGATCGACGGCCAAACGGTATTCATGCATGATCCAGTCAGTTTTAATTCCCCTTGGTGCCTTCCCGGCATAAAACACCAGTGCCTTTTTTATGCCGACGGTTTGGTAGTCCCTTTAGGTACAAGTGGCTTGTCAGCACCAGTAGCCTTCCAATAGCCTCGCCCGGCTGCTCTGTTTGGCCTCGATCCATTTGGGTACTTACGGTCACGAGGTGTGAAGAAGTACCACTCTCTCTGCCCAAACAATGCCTTCTCTGCTCATAAAAATTAACTTGTTAATGAACGAGAAATTTAAGAATTTTGGAGACTGCTAATGTAAAATTGTTTTTCCTAATACCAACCTCACTAAGATGTCTAGCAAGCCAATTAAAAACATTACAATTTGTAAAAATAAATATTCTTTTTTTGAAATAAATCAACTATTTTTTTTAAGCTGCAACTGATGATGATAAAATCTGACTCCAAAATTAGTAAAAAGGAATTTATCATTTATGTAACTTGCTTTTCTTTAAAAAGGATATGAACCTTGCTACCATCACAAAATTTCTTTTATTTAGGTGAAATGGATACCAAAGAAAAGCCCAGAACTATTAATGGAAATGAAAACACATCTAAATTAGAATCTTAGGAGAAGTACAGATTATATATACAGTAAAATCCGAAATTTTTATTTTTACCATCTTAAAAATAAAAATAAACCAAATAGCCCTATTTTCCACAATTGGACATTTACCCTGTCCGCCATTTCAATTGGCGACCCAAAACTGGTTGGTCGCCAATTCAAATGGCGGACCAGATATTGGGTCACCAATTGAATTGGCGGACTCACATATTTCAAATTGCAGATTTATCTAATTCAATGCATTTATTTCATAGAAACTATAGCAATAATTTACCATCAATTTTATTTGAATATAGCAATATTTTTAAAAAAGTTTACATAAGTAAAACTGAAATTACATGTCTTATTTATTATTCAGATAAATAACGTACTAGCATATTAAGTTAGTGCAATTAAAATCATGTATTCATCAATCAAATGCAAATGAATGTAATATATAAGTTTCTCAAATATATTTTAAGTTACATTACACGTTTATGCACCAACCAACTTAGTCCTAAATAACACTTCTATGATTTTACTTTTTCATAAATTATAAATATGGGTAAAAAAATTCAAGGTTCGGAATTTACCAAAACAGAATTTTTATTTTGGTGAAAAGGTAAGGAAAAAATAGAAATATAAAATTAAATGTGGAACCTGGCAAATCCCACGGGTCGAACTTGTACAAATCGACCTCAGCAATGATCGGCACGGGAAGCCTCTGGCCACCGATCTTGCGGCACAAGTAGTGCACCACCAGCTCCTCATCAGTCGGATGAAATCTGAAACCCGGAGGCAAGTTCAGCTCCGCCTCCGCATCTCTCCTCGCCATGGCCATTATCTCTCTTTTCTCTTCTTCGATCCTCCTAAGCAAGTATGAATGCTAGCTAGCTTTTCTCCTTGTATCTTATCGGATGCGGTCGGGGTTAAATAAATACGGACATAAAAGGAGGCGATCCGGTGGGACCGAACCGATTTGGAGCGGGTTCGCTCGAAGTTTCGGCGTGGAAAAGATTTGGACCTTTTGAAATGCTAACGGAGAATAGTAGTAAGACATGTGCGGGGCTGCGGGTTTTATAATTTATTAACACAGTGTAAATGTAAATGTGTAATAGCACTAATTTAGTCTTATTCGTATAAATTGTATTTGGAAGATTTTACACCTGTAAGGCCTTGAATAAGATAGCTTTCAACATTTTTGGAACAATCATATGTTGACACATGTTCATTAATTAATTCTTATCTCAATTAATTATTCTGATTACGCCCCTAATTTTATCCGATAAAGTAACTTATTAAATAAAAGTAACATTAACATTTTGTGAACAGATAAGTGGCTTGACCAAGATTGTTGGTGTGACTTGCTGTCCGGATAATGGCGGATCAAATAATTTTATTACTGCTGCCTGCCACGGTGCCACCTTGAATAATATCTTAATTGGACACGTGCGCAGTCGGGAGAAACATTGAACCTATCCATTCCATGCTTTCCATGCTTGTAAGGACCATGGCACCATGCATTGTATTTTTACTAAAGTAGCGCTGTCGACCGTCGTGGTAGCTTTCAAGAGCTTATGAAAATGTGAGGTAAGTGCCGACGTTTGAGGGAAATAAATCTGCTGTTATTCCAAATAGATCACAGACCCAGTTATTCCAATTTCAGCGTTGATCTTTATCGAAATTCGGACACAAAATTTTTATTTTCTTGAAATTCGCATGAAATTTTTTGAACGGTTGTGATAGAAATAACAGGTTCTGTGATCCCTTTAGAATAATAGCAGATTTATATTGACGTTTGAGGACTACTAGTACTAGGGTTTTTTGTTTTTATTCCAAATTCCAGTAATAATGGAATTATATATTCGATTTACTTACCTCTCATGTTGAAATTCCAAGGAAAATGAAATTAATCAACACATGTATTTGAGAATTTTTACTTTTGGAATCAAAGCATTGTTGGATTTGTAATATAAAATATTATTATGTACTGTCTTAATCTATTGTCTTTTCATTAGATGCGGAAGTAGGTTGTCGGAATACAAACTTTTTAATTTTGTCCTCTAAAATTTTAATTTGTATAAAAAAATATACTATTTAACCTACTCATAAAATAAAATTACATAATACTTATTATCTGATCTTTTATTTTATTTTATTTTATTCCACCCCTACTTTTTATATATTTGCGCAAGAAAATATCTTGAGAAATAAAAATCCATTCATCATTGCCCATTTTTTTTTTTCAATCTATTGCATTAAGTCATATTTTTGTCAAATGTCAAGAGAGCCACACGTGCATAAATAATAAGTCTTGATATGTTTTACGAAACAAAAACAACTCAATTATTAAAGCTGCTTGTTTTAAAAATATAGACGTGAAAGAATATTTTGATAAATTACACGTAAAGTCATTTTAAGTATTTTATGTCATTTTCATCCTTATTATTTTTAAAGTATTGTTTTGGTTCTCAATTTTTTTAATTTGCATCAAATTCATTCTATTATTATCACCGGACAAAAAATTAGATGGAAATTGATATTAGCATCCACGCCATAATGATATATATGGTAAGATGTATATAAAATTATTTTAATTAATTTAAATGACATATATATTTATATTAGAGATCATGTATTTTCTGTGCAGCTACATTTAACTACATTAGTTTTAATACAAAATTGACGATGTAATAGATGAAAGTATCTTAGCCTACTCTGATCACTTTTTTTTTTTTCCCAAAGAATGTGAAGATAACATGAAACTTTTTATCTTTAAAATTTAAAGGCAATGATAGACATTTAAATTTTTTCTGGTTCTCGTAACACTTCATACGCAAAACTCATAGTTTTGCGGGCTTATGAGAAAAAAAGGTATATAGAGAAATGAATAATTGGTCAATTAGTGAAGTTAACCCTTTTGTTTCTACTTATTTACTGTTGTTTTTCCTTGGCAAGAAAGGAACCTAATTCGGCTGGCCGCCTGCCAACCAACTCTGGTCCACAACTCGATCTGTCTCTATCACAAGTAGCTCCCTGAAGCGGGTTATCAGTTACAACCATAATGAACCCCTGATGAACCCGCTACAAGGAAAATGGGAGAGCTTATTAGTAGTCCATCCGGCGGCTGGACCTATAAACTAATAGCAAATGTCTGGTCCTACTCACGTGTGACCCAAGCCATGTTTGTCAGGCTTATCACGGGAAAGTGTTTACGCACGTGGCGGATCGGAGATGTTATCTGACGATGCGCGCTGACTAATTAAAGACTTTTCATCTCATTGAATGAATTTTGTTTTTAATCTATTAATAAGAAATGAGTACAAAGATTCCGTCAGTCAAATTTTCACATCTTGTGAGGACTTATGGATAAAAGTAGATATACAATGCTGATTATTCCATCTCAGGCTATGCAAATTTTCGCCGAAATTTTTATTAATAGAAAAAAGAATAAATTAATATCGACATTGAATAATGATTTCGTGAAATTTTGAAATGTAACAAAGACGTTACGGTTCGTAACGTCCACGGGACGTCACGAACCATAACGGCCAGCTTAACAATGTAACTAGCCTTAACAACCCAGCTTATGGGCTGGCCGTTCCGAATCATGACGGCCAGCGACAGAAGAAAAAAAAAAATTCGGGCCGTTCCGAAGAATAACGGCCAGCCGCAGAAAAAAAAATAAAAATAAAATGAGGCCGTTCGGAACCATGACGGCCAGAGAAAAAAAAAATTAATCTCTGGCCGTTCCGAACCATGACGGCCAGACCTTTTTTTTTCCGAAACGCCCAAGTACCCAGTCTCATTTCCTCTATGTCCGTAACTTTCCGAAAAAAAAAACAGCGAGAGAGACCGCGGCGGAAAAAAAAAAGGAGAAAGAGCGCTACCGTTGGAGGAGAAAAAGAAGATTTGCCTGGCCGTTCTTCTCCATAACGTCCAGGTCCGAAGCTCCGCAAGTTCCCCACTTCCCCACTGACCTCACCACAGAACCTAGAAGGTAATTTTTTTTTTTTGAATATTTTAGAACTTTGTAAATTAACAATAATTTAAGGTTGAATTTGTTGTCAAGATTATTGTTAGGTTTTAATTATGTGAAATTGCATTCGATTAGATTTAATTTGTTAATTAGGTTAATTAGGTGTAATTAGGTTTAATTTTGTTAATAAGGTTATTGTTATTGTTAATTAGGTGTAATTAGGTTATTGTTAGGTTTAATTTGTAAATTAGCATTCGATTTGGTTTAATTTTGTTAATTAGGTTATTGTTATTGTTAATTAGGTGTAATTAGGTTATTGTTAGGTTTAATTTGGTAAATTAGCATTCAATTTGGTTTAATTTTGTTAAATTGCATCCGATTATGTTTAATTTTGTTAATTAGGTTATTGTTATTGTTAATTATGTTAGTTAGGTTTGTTAGGTTTAATTTTGTAAATTAGCATTTGATTAGGTTTAATTTTGTTAAATTGCATCCGATTAGGTTTAATTTATATGGTAGGTATAATTTTATACAATTGTACCCGATGTCAAACATGTTGGATGTAGAATGTCAATGTAAATGTAAATACAAATGTAGCTGTTATGAGTTAGGTTTAAATGTAACTTTTTGAAAATTTAGATTGTTTTAATTTTAAGGTTAAAATGTTATGCATGTAGGATGTCAAGCAGTTTGTGGTCCGAGTAATCCTCCAGTAGAGAATTTTAGCAACTTATTATGGATGCCGCATGCACAGCATAAGGTCGCACTGTTATTGACATGGTAAGTTACTCAATGAATCATCTCATATCCAAAATTCACATGTTTTTGAATAAAGAGATATAAATGTTTGAATTACGAGTTTT
Source organism: Carex littledalei (assembly GCA_011114355.1). NCBI lineage: Eukaryota > Viridiplantae > Streptophyta > Magnoliopsida > Poales > Cyperaceae > Carex > Carex littledalei. The sequence continues at coordinate 24,280 of SWLB01000108.1, read as the reverse complement.
TGATTTTAATCAAATTATATAACAATGACAGGATTATACCGGGGTGGATGTTCGACACCACCGGTCTGTGATTCCACGCACGCGTGTTTGCGACCCATTCTTGTGTACGCGCGGTTTGTATCAGATAGCTCGAATGGATTGATATAAACATTGACAAATGGCTCCTTGCTGGCCTCGTTGAGCGGTTGAGACCAGAGACGCACACTTTCCATTTTCCTGTGGGAGAGATGACGGTCACACTGCAAGATGTGTCATGTCTGTGGGGATTGCCAATAAGGGGGCTCCGGTGACCAGGTTTTGCAGACACAAATGCGTATGCATTAGTGGAGCAGCTTCTTGGAGTGGGAGTGCAGATGCAGTGCTTAAAAAGAAGAAGAGCATCGCAGTCGACCGATGAAAGTGCTGTTCGCATGACGTCCGGATATTCTATATGTTGAAGAAAGTGCGCAATCGATTTGCTGTCATGCCAACTGAAAATCCGGGTGAGTTACAGATGAGCAGGTACGCCAGTACACTCGGGCTTACATACTGGACTTGTTCGGGACTTTACTTTTTGCTGATTCTTCGGAGATTCGGTTTCGGTGATGTATCTGCAATTTCTTGGAAACCTTGACGAACCGGTGCAATACAACTGGGGTGGTGCTGTTCTAGCACTACTATATAGGAACTTATGTGTTACCGTTGAGCATGTTCGCTGGTTAGCGCAACGCAAGTTTTCGGTACGCTTGAGGCGTACCTTTTAAAACTGCTGTTTACACTCCACGAATAAGGGTTGCAAGTGCACAACCCCTATCGAGTAGTATAATCGGGTATCGATCCACAGGGACGGGCAATTACTAGGTTAGAATCTACCTAACTCAATCAAAAACTAGAAGTGAGAAAGGTTTTGTTTGGTATTTAATTTCCTAAAAAGGTCAATTCAAACAATTCAGGAAGATGTAATAAAATGCTAGAAGAAATGTAAATTGTGTTTTGATTATGGATAAAAGGCGTTTCCAGGGTTTCAGATTTCATCTCTGATCTGCCTCTAGTGGTACGGCCCGTACCAAGTTGGTACGGCTAGGCCGTACTCCACTTGGTAAGGCAAGGCCGTACCACTCTGGTAAGACCCGTACTGGCTTCCCAGAACAGAGCTTACCAGTTCGAGTTGATGCATTTCCTTGCTGGTACCTTGTGCTAAACTCTTTAGAAAGGTTCAATTGACCATACCTAAGGTTCCTAAGCCTCAACTGTCATTGTTGGATCAAGATCTAGGTTGGAATGCAATTGATTGCCTTTTAGGGATTTCTACACCTCAACTCTCGTGTGTTGGTACAGATCTACCCTAGCTGGTTGATGGAGGACCTAAGGCACCCTCTAATCTGTCGATTAGAGGAGAATTCAACCTCTCGGCTTCAATTCGAACTATTCTACCCTAAGCACTTGATTTGGATGAAAGATTGAGATGATCACAGACCTGATAGGTTCGATCTAAACCTAGAGGTTCATCATACACAATCACAGCAACCAAAGCAAGAGATAGCAAAGAAATCACAATCAATCAATCAAAAGAGTTCATACAAGATAACGTCAAAGAAGTCAAAACAAATCAAGAATCCATCTATAACCCTAGAAACTAAAATAACTACTCACAGCACATGATCTGATCTAAAATACAATAAAAGGGATAGAGATAGCCATGGATCGAAGGGATCGAGAGGAGGAAGCTTGATCCGTCGAGTTTCGCCTCTTCCTCTTCCTTCCTTCTTGCTCCTAGCTTCTTAGCTCTCTTTCTCTCTCTTACTGTGCTCTCAATAGATCTGGAATGGAATAGCTGTTGAAATTGGAGAGTTTCCCCGCTTTAAATAGCCTCTGCCAAAATTTGAATCTGTCAGGCCGCCTTTATGTACGGCCCGTACCAAAGTGGTACGGCCTGGCCGTACCAGCATGGTGAGACTGTAGATCTTCTCGCTAGCTTTCCAAAAGTGGTCATACGCTCAAAACGGAGTTACGAGTCAAAGTTATGACTGTTTTAAGTTCGGTGCTGAAATTTCTGGATCTGACGCAGGTCGCGTGGGGGAAGTCAGAACTCTGCCTGCTTTGCTTGTTTTCGCCCTATTTCCTGCAAATCAACCACAAAACTGCAGCAGTACCATATTCTATTGATTTTCAATGTAAACTATGCAATTTAGTGGTCGAAAACATAAGGTCTGGTCTGAAAATAGGTCGAAATAATAGATGAAATATGGACATATCAGAGCATCAGACGAAATCTATGTGGGGACCAACTCTTCTTCTACAGCATTGGTGTTGGTCCAAGATTATCGACCGGCCGTCCTATCCCGTAGGTGGATGGACTCCACATTGGGGCTACCCGATCTAGAAAGGTAACTACAAAAACTTTACAATACTTAATTTGATGTGTTTTATGTTTATTAAAAATCTTAAATTTTTATTACAGGTGTCTTGCAATCGGAGAGATGTGGTGCTGTCGCCATGAATATAATCAAGCTCACAATCGGGCTGGAGTACAATACTTTCGAAGCCAATTGCAGGATCTTGAAGATTATATGGTAAGATGGGAACCTTACAAAGCATTGTTGGATGAGGTGCCATCTCAGTTGCCAGCACGAGTTCAGGATGAGAGAGATGTGTGGCTAGCCGGTGTGCCACTAATACACTTTTGGATAGTGGAACACCATTATCCTAATCGAGTGATGCGTCAGCTTGGCTATTCACAGCCCATCCCAGTAGGCACCCCCGTTGGGCGAGGACGAGGTATGCCGGTTACATATATTATTCATAGTGTGCATGTGACAAGAAAAGATTGGGCTTGTTGAGCACCATACCTAGTACAATAGGCATCTCATCCTGCCATCACTTGGTTGTTCCGACGGGACTATGGTCGGACACCAGCTTTTTCCATATTAGAGTTGGTTTCAAAACAATTGTATGCACAATGTCTTCTTGTTGAGAAGGTGCATACAAGGTCTTGAACATCAATTCCAGAATATAGGGATGAGCATGACGAAGTAGGGTACATGCCCAGTGCCTCGAGGACACAAGGTGATGTAAGTTTCAATTCAATCATCAAAATATTTATTTTATGATATTAATCTTCATATATGTTACTAACTTTTTTTTATTTTGTAGGCACTACGAGGAGTGAAGATAGTGTCGTACGGTATAGCTCTGCCAAAACAAAGACTCTTAAAAAGTTGGGAAAGATTTTGCTCATATTAAGTTGTGGCCTTCTCTAAGACAATGGTATGGAGCTAAATACCATGACATGATAAGAGTGGCCGATCTGTCCGGCCAACTATGAGGACATTCCAGATAGTGATATTCCTCCCGGTCAAGAACCTATCCCCGACTTGTCCGTAGATGATGATCCCCACTATAGAGAGAATTGGCTCAACTCGAATGACGGGGTGATGGACTACCTCGCATGAGTCGTACCTACTCAGGTCGATCTGGTAAGTGTACAAAACTTTACAAAATCTTAAGTAATCATCGATTGTATTTATTGAAATAGTGATATATTTTCGTAGGAACCGGAGGACAATATCGGAGCCACACATGACAGTGTTGCACAGGACAACACATGACCTAGTCTGGTCGACCAGGTAAACTATTCTAAACTGTAAGAATTTTGTTGTTGATTGTCGATTCTACATTTATAAGTACTACATACTTGTTGCAGGAAATACACGACTTCAATTGGTATGAGACAACACAATTAGTGACAGAGTTTGCTTCAAACGAGCCGTACCAGCAAGGTCCTACACAGGAGGGGCAATACACGACACACCATGGCATTTCCGTCCAAGATTTCTCGTTGCACATGGGTCACACCAGACCAAGTCAGGTTTACCAGGTATTTCTTTCAACATTGTAAGAAATTTAATCATAAAAAATCGTGGTTGAATGTTTATTACAATACTATAATATTTATTATGGGGACCGAACGAGTTTGTCGGTTTCGATGAGTTTGGACACCAGACATACCATCAGGCCTCTGCTTATGATGAGCAATTCACGGGTCATACAAGGCCAAGTCAGGTGTACCAGGTAATTATTTCGAAATTATAAGTTTATTTAAATAATCGTCTCTATATGTTTGTAAGACTTCGGCGATTGTTTAGGATTCGGATGACCATTTCAGGATGCCCGACCAGTTGCTACTGGTACATAGACGGTACGGTACCTAGGCAAGTCGTCACACCACGTACACAAGCGGTCGAGAGCATATTTGGCACCCCGTCACACAATGCTGAGGCATACAACAATGTTTACGTGAGGCGTAGGAGAGAACAACACAACAACACAACAACACCACCACCAACAACAACAAGAGCCAGCACGCAGATACCCACGCAGATCGCGCCAACAGCCGGACAAGTTCACTTTGATTAGGTATTTCATTTCATGTATATCGTTGATGAACGGTTGTTTATGTTAGTTTTTATGCTTGTATGACCATTTGTTAGATTATGTTAGTTTTTGTGCTTGTATGATTATTGTAGTTTTGGTTAGTTTTTGTGCTTGTATGCTTGTGTCAAGATTGTATGAAATTTCGGCCAATTAATTCGGCCAATTTGTGTCAAGATTGTATGAAATATGTACTTGTGTCAATATTTCGTTTTGGGATTTATATTATTGGATCGGGCTGTTGGGATATGCTTGTGCCATGATGAATTCGGCATGATGCATTCGGTTTTGGGTTTTCGTTTTTATGCTTTGGTTTTTGGATTTGTCAACATTGCAAAATGCATTTGGCCAAATTATAAACAAAAATTAAAAACACAAAATTAAAACAAAAAACAAACAAATAGTTTCGGCCAATTCAAAATTAAAAATTAATTTTGCCAAATACCAAAATAGTTTTGGATTTGTGCTTGTTTGCTTGAAGTTCGGCCATTTCAAAAAAAAAAATAGAAGTTGCTTTAATACAATACAAAAATACAAATACAAACTAGAAGTTCATTTAATACAAATACAAAAATACAAATACAAATACAAATACCAAAATACAAATATCAAAATACGAATATAAATGAAAAGTAAGTACCATGTCCAAACAAATTACAAAATTATGCATACATAACAACAATTACTAAATACACGAGTGTTATATCGATTCATCTCCGACTGTCACTAGAAGAGGTTCCTGCAAAAAAATAGATAACAAGTATATTACAAAGTTTGGACAGCTTTTCAATAAGACCGATAAAACAAATAAATTAAATTTAAAATATCACAAACCTGCTGCATGTATGTCAGACATAGAACGTCTCGCTTGCTGTCTTATGCTCCGTCTAGAAGAAGCCTCTGAACCAATAAACAACATTGAAAATTGATATTTCCAACGAGAATGACATCAAAATTAGGTATTGAAAATAAAATTAACAAACCTGCTGCATGCCTGTCGGACGTAGAACGTCTAGCTTGGCGTCCCACTCTCCTTCCTTGCATTTCGTCCATCGTCATGACTATACGGTTGGACCGGCTATGGTTGGCCAGTCACATTGGTTGGCATAGCCGTGGAATTGGCCACTCCAAGTTTCAGCAAGTTTTATCGTCGAATACAAATGATGCACGAATAAATTGTGGTTATATCTCCGATCCCGACACACGGCGAGAACATGGGCGTACGGTATACCTGTAAGTTGTGGCTTGAGACATACACATTCTGCTCTGTTTCCGTCACGTATGTCGACCTTATACTTGAAGGTCCTCCTTCTATAACTAAAATTCTCGTCTCGTTCTTTGTATACGACTCTCTCATCCTTGACCCTCACCTCGTGTTCACCGTGCTCACCAACTGGCATTGAACGCATTGGTAAGCATTTCCTGATTCTTTTTGTCAATAGTTCTTCACCCATGCTGACCAAAAGTTGCTGATCGGCCATGCGAGCCACTGCTTTCGTTCGTCTTTGGTTAAACCAAGCGAGACACTTGTAATATGTGTCTTCCACGAGTGCAACGACTGGCAGTCGTCGACTATCTTTGAATACAACGTTCAATGATTCAGATCCATTAGTAGTCATAATTCCCCAGCGGGAGTCGCCGTCCATGCTTTGATACACCTTCCATAGTTTAGGGATCTCATTATGGTTGGAATCTTGGTATTTACCGACATTATCTAAGCATACAACTGCATATGGGCTTTTCTTCCGCAATAGTTCGAAGAACTCTTCAAACCTCCGTGGCTTCTTTTTGTTCACAAGTATTTTAAATAGTTCGCAAATTTTTTTATTGTGTACCTTTTTCATCAAATTCTCGGCGACGTGCTGTGAACACAATCTGTGAACGCACTCGCCGCCATCCTCGTACCAACCACCGTATCTATCGGTGAATACTTTCTTGATCCCCATGTGCCGGTCAGAAACAACACACATGAACCTATTACCAATTACCTCCCAACACAACCACCTCATGAACCATCCCCATGTCTCGAATCTCTCTTCCTCGACTAATGCGAAAGCCAGAGGAAGCAACTGGTTCTCTGCATCATAACCGCATGCCATCAGCAGTCTCCCTTGGTACCGGCCAGACAGGAAACATGCATCAATACTATGATTGGCCTAAGATGAGGCACTGCAGCAATACACGGACCGTAAGCCCACACAGTTGCCTTCAACAACCTTTTTGCGGATCCTCCATGGGTTCGTGCGTAACTACATATTTTGTTCCAGGAGTTGATCTTTTAATTGCTTCCAACAATGGGGGTGAGAAGGTTGTACGAGCCTTCCCAACTACCGAATATTTGTGCGATTGCCAGCTCTCGGCCACGCCACAGCTTGTTATATTTGGAAGTAACTCCCCCGTATTTCTGACGGACTAGCCCTTTAAATGCTTTTAATGTTTTTTGTAACATCTTCCCTAATGTCTTGTCTTATAACATCGGCAATCACTTATGCAGTTCATTGTGAGTGATTGGTACGAGAAGCATCGGCCTGGCACTTATGTGGTGCTCTAATTGTTTTAATTTCCCACTTAGATGAAAATATGCCGGACTTGGCATACAAATGCCACATACATCTGTTGCTCTTGCAGTCCATTATCAGTTGGGTTCTATTGCTACTGGTAGTTTTTACTTCAATATTATTTCTGATGTGATAATCATTTATGGCCAACCGTAGAGCCTCTTTTGAAGAGTACTCCTTACCTACACCAAGTGGATCATGGACGTGTTGGGTCCTACTGAAGTAGGATACATCTGCTTCCTGAAATCTCGAGGTGTCAATGAAACTTCCCACCGGGTGACTCGTACCGCGATCAGATATGGAAAAACGTCGAGCATGAACACGAGGTGTTTGCGATTGTCTCTGAGTATCAGGCGGGACATCCCCTTCTAACTCAGGTTTGGTATCCCAGTCGGCATCATCCTCATATGAGTCAGCGTCATCTTTGTCGTCACTTTGCGGTACGTCGTCTGCATCATTACAAGGATCACCAGCCCTCGGCGGATCAACCTATGGACTGTCCTGATTATTGTACCCTGTCCAACCCATATCTGCCTGAACAGGCGGTGACAAGTCGTTTACATCGGGATAAGGACTCAGATAAAGGTCGAGCCTCGGTGTTTGTTGTGTCTGATAGAGTTCGAATAGACTGGGACCCGCTTGTGAAACACTGTATTGGGTATGTCCAGGTTCTGGTTGTGTCTCTAGTAACACACTATCAATGAATAATTGCGATTGCATCGAACCAACAATTGGAACTAACTCAATGTACAAATCGACATAAGAATACTGGGTTCTGGCAAGCATACTTTGGTCGTAATACCTCGCCAAGTCTGATCGCACACTATTTCTAATATCTCATAATAACGTCGAGTTGTTGTACCAACATTAACCCGTGCAAGTGTTTTTAGGTTGTACTCACTCTTAGAATATCCAAGCTGGCGATAAATTTCACCTTTCACATCATGCCAACCTTGTTCACTAGTTGCCATCAATGTGAATCGAGGAGATTCGGTGTACTCCGCTCCTTTACGACCTTGCCGTATTTCACCACCGAAATGAACTCTCACCATGAGCATGATTAATTATTTTGATGAATTAGCCTGCACAATAATGAATAAATTAGATATAATTTATTATTACAACAAACATTACTAATAAGTACTACAACAAACGTTACTAATAAGTACTACTACTTCTTACAACAAACATTACTAATAAGTACTACTACTTCTTACAACGAGCCTTGAAAGTACATGGAACAAAGTCATCATCGGAATTTGTCGGATCTGGATCAGTCACAGTAGATGAAGTGGTGGCCTTATTAGTATAAGTACACGGAACAAACTCATTGTCCAAGGCTGGAGGCTCTGGATCAACTTTCTTCTTTTTCAAACCAAAGCCGTAGGGGTTTTCCACAAAATCATCGTCTGAAATTTCATACCGACCATACCGTCTACTCCATTCCTCCATCTTACATGTCACACAATTAAGAAAATCATGACATACTTGACACTTGTACTTTTTTCCCTCATTTTTACCTCGATCACTAATTGACCTCCCCTCGCTACGCCACGATCTCGGTTGCTCTCTTCTTACCTCGATTGTTACTGTCCATCATTCTCATCCAAAAAAATGAATTTAAAAAATGTTGGCACTAATGAACAATAAATATTAATTAATTACCCTACACAATAGTTATTAAAAATCTAAACTAGTAAATTTTTACAATATTTTTTCAAAAACAAATTTAATTAAGCATGCAAATGTGAACTTCTTTATTTATTTATATATTTCAAATTATTTAATATTAACATTACTATTTTTTTTTAATATTAACATGACTAATTTTTACAATTAACATTAACATTACTAATATTTTTACAATATTGTTATAAATTAACATTAACATTACATTAACATTAACATTAACATTAACATTAACATTACATTAACATTAACATTAACATTAACATTAACATTAACATTAACATTAACATTAACATTAACATTAACATTAACATTAACATTACTAATTTTTTTACACATTAACATTAAAATTAAAATTAACATTACTAATATTTTTTACACATTAACATTACTAATATTTTTACAAATTAACATTACTAATATTTTTACTAACATTACTAATATTTTTTGCAAATTAACATTACAAATTTACAATATTTTTACAAATTAACATTAACATTACTAATACATGACATATAATTGAAGACATTACTAATATTACAACATTACATTAACATTAACATTACTAACATTACAAATTAACATTAACATTACTAATATTATTTTAACTAATGTAAAAAACAATTTTGATATTCATCTAATATAAATCATAAACGTAAATACATGACATATAATTGAAGATTTACCTTTATATTGATGATTTCTTTATTCTCAAGGGAAGAGGTGTAGGACAAGGCGTAATATTTTTTTCTTAGAGGAGAGATTTTTTTTTTTTAAACTAGAGGAGAGAGTTGCAGAGACTGAGCCTCTGAGAGAGAGTGTACAGACTTCAGCGAGAGGGGCGTATGATTTATAGACTGTCTGGCGTTAAGGAGTACAACGTCTAGATTTTTAATTTTTTTCCGCTGGGACCCGGGAAGCACCTTTGTAATTCTGCCCGTTATGAAGAATAACGTCCAAGCCACTTTTCCTGTACTGCCGACAGTCCGTCATGGTTTCAAACGGCCCAATATATATTTTTTTTCTACCCCAGGTCGTCATGGTTTGGAACGGCCTCAAATTTTTTTTTTCTGCGCAGGCCGTTACGGTTCCGGACGGCCAGACATTTTTTTTTTTTTTTTCTTCTCTCCCGGGACGTCATGGTTCCCAACGGCCAGCCCCTCTTCTAATCTGCGTCGCTAAGCATGGTTAAGCTGGCCGTTATGGTTCGTAACGTCCCGTGGACGTTACGACCGTAATGTCTTTGTTACATTTCAAAATACCGCGAAATTGTTATTCTATGTCGATATTAATTTATTCTTTTTTCTATTAATAAAAATTTCAGCAAATTTTCGTCCCAACTAGTTCACGCTATTAAGTTTTAATTTTCTTTTTTTTTTCGCAGGGGCTGCAAAGTCGCGAGGGATAATTGAATTCTCGATCTTTAAGTAACTTTCAATTTTAAGACTTTTTTTTCTAATCAACTGTACTAACCTCTCCTTCTCTTGACTTTCATACTGTGGCAATTAGGTGCCATTCTCAATCCTTAATTGTTTTTTTTACTTGAGCAATCCTTCAATTTGATCTCAAATTTTTGCTTTCAAGGGACTTTAAGATTCAGCAGAGAAGTCTTAAGGTCCATTCATTCACATTATGCAATCCAAGTCTTTTTTTAATCTAATGTTTAGTTTTGCTTAGAGGGTGTTATTAATATACTGGAAATTTATATTGATTATTGCATGTTTGCAACTTAAGTACATTTGTGGTATATATGTTTGTAATAGTGGCAGTTTATATTATGTGAGGTTAATATCAATTGTTATGCTATGTTTATGTTTTCTGTGATTGATTATTGATTATTGCATGTTTCTAATATTATGCTTGAATGTGGTCATTACTTCCGTTGGAACATCCACCTTTGTTATCCTTGCAAATAATCAGGTGGTGGCCCACCTTCGTTATCCTTGCAAATGTTCAGTTCTCTATCCTTGTAAATACTAAGATGGGGACCCACGCCCTCTATCCTTGCAAATACTTTCTACAGGCGCCAATTCTTAGATTTGTTGCATGCGTACTTTTTACATGAGCAGGCTCATGTAAAAAGATTGGGAAAAGTTATTACATGCGTAGCCCATGTAACAAGTTTGAAATTGAGTATTTGCATGAAGGCTTGTACTATGGATAGTTGTTACATGAGTAACCCATGTAACAAGTCTTTTTCGGGCCTGTTGCATGAGTGAGCTCATGTAACAACCGAAATTTTACCCATGTAAGAAACCAAAATTCTAGTAGTGGTAGGCATTTTTTGATTCGAACTCTGTAAACATATCTCGTGTCAAGTGTCTCTTAACTCTTATATTTATTTTTACGTACACTTGCTTATTGTAACTTTTTTGTTTCTGCCAAGAACAACACACGTACACACAAGATTTAAATCTTACAGTAGACTATCAAACCAAATAGGATTAAAATTTTAAAAGGTTCCATATTCCCTAGGTGCCGTTAGGGACAACACCACGAGTTTAAACTTTGTTTACAATTAAATATACAAATAGAAATCATTCTACATATTTTTTTGAACAAACTTCACATTTGTTCTAATATTGTTAATAAAGATCACATAAATTACGTCATGCTATTGGCGAATGGCTTAAAATCCAATCCCCCTCCCACACACATGCACGCACACAGTTAGTGAGCTCCTTCCTGATTGTTTTTATTTATAATTTTTTTTTTATATTCAGCTATTATAGGGCAGGGAAACACGTGGAAGTATTCAGCATTTGGTGATATGAAATGAGATTTGACAGTTTCACCATTATGTTTAATTTTTTTATAATGCCGATAAATAAAAAAAAATCGGAGCTCTCCTGCCCACAAAGCAACGAAAGAATTTAAAATATATTCATAAATCAATGAAAGAATTAAAAATATCAAAAGACTCTACAAATAAAATAGTTAACAGTATGTTATGCTTTTTATAAGAGAAGGATGATATTATGATCCGTCCTTCCTGTGACATTTGAATTAGAGGCGAAATGCTTTCCGAGGAAAAAAAATCATTTTCCTCGTGGGGATACGAATAGCCGCCTCCTCTTAATTCCCATGCATGATTAGTTTTTGGTCATTGTTTCGACACATTTCAACCAACTGATGGCATGACACTAATAGAATTTGCACTATAAATTAATGGAAACAATGGAGTGAATATCAAAAAGATAATGCACTTCAGTCTTGCAAATACAAAACGAATGGTGAAGCGTTGAATGAACCTCGTAGTTAGGTAAACCACGAGATATTAAGTATAATTGCTATTTCTCTCCATGGAGAGAATTCGAAATCGGTCTTTGTGAGTTCTTCCAATGGGGCCCAACCATGCTTATATGCAGGCCTAAATTCTTCAAATGGGAAAAAGAAACTAGTCTTGATCAAATCCAGCCCATCATATCCTGTCTTCCATTCGATGATAATAAAAGAAATAGTAAAATACATTCTGCCAATAAACCAAAAATCTCATTAGATCGAGCCAATATGAGCCACTGTTCATATTATGGACATGCCTAATTTGCCATTTGTGAAAGAAGCACATATTTAATTACAACATGCAAATATGCAATCACAACAATGAAGAATTAAAGGAACTGTTTCACGCTTCACAGCATCTCAAATAAGTGTTACTGTTAAATACTGGCAAGTATCCATCTCTGTTCTCTAAGCATTCGAATAAGTTTCTCAAAATTCTCATAAATTTCAGTCAAACGTTTCAAAAATCGTAAAAATGTTCTTTCTGCAAGTTGGATCTTAATAACCTACAACATTTTCATAAGGATATATATATATATATAGAGAGAATGGGCTATTGTACTTCGCGAAGTAAAACCCCCGTTTACTTCGGGCTATATTTTGGTCATTTTGAAAATCCAAACAATCGATCCGAACCGTTCAACATGTTCTAAATATTGAAATGTGCTTGGAGACTAATTTTACATTTTTTGGAATTTGTTTAGTATTTATTAAGCCACTTTGAAAATCGCTGATCCGGTGGTCCAGAAAATTTTACTGTTTTTACTGTTCACAGTGGATATCAGCGATTTTCAAAGTGGCTTAATAAATAATAAAAAAATTCCAAAAAATGTAAAATTTAGTCTCCAAGCACATTACAATATTTAGAACATGTTGAACGGTTCGGATCGGTTGTTTGGATTTTCAAAATAAAAATATGAGCGTGAAGTAAACGGGGGTTTTACTTCGCGAAGTACAATAGCCCATCTTCTCTCTCTATATATATATATATATAGAGGTTGGCTATTGTGCTTCCATAAGCATATGCCCACATATGCTTATAACTTATTTTTGCGTTTTCAATGTTCAAATGGTCGATCCGAACCGTGGGCATATTCTCCATATTAATATGTGCTTGGAGACCAAATTTTATATTTTTCTGAATTTTTTTACTATTTATTAAGCCACTTTGAAAATTGCTGATCCGGGTGAACAGTAAAACAGTGCAACAAATTCTGGACCATACAATCAGCAATTTTCAAAGTGGCTTAATAAATAGTAAAAAAATTCAGAAAAATGTAAAATTTGGTCTCCAAGCACATATTAATATGGAGAATATGCCCACGGTTCGGATCGACCATTTGAACATTGGAAACGCAAAAATGAGTTATAAGCATATGTGGGCATATGCTTATGGAAGCATAGTAGCCAGCCTATATATATATATATATATATATAATCTGGCTAATATGCTACGCATATATAAGGGCCCCTCCGTGCTACGGCTCACTTTTTGAGTTTTCAAAATCCTAACGGTCAATCCGAACCGTTCAACATGATCTCCATATGAATATGTACTTGCAAACCAAATTTTACATTTTTAGAATTTTTTACTATTTATTAAGCCACTTTGAAAATCGCTGATCCAATGGTCCAGAAAAGTTTAATGTTGTGTACAAATTAGTGTTTTTTCAAAGTGGCTTAATAAATAGTAAAAAAATTCTAAAAATGTAAAATTTGGTTGCAAGTACATATTCATATGGAGATCATGTTGAACGGTTCGGATCGACCGTTAGGATTTTGAAAACTCAAAAAGTGAGCTGTAGCACGGAGGGCCCTTATATACGCGTAGCACCGTAGCACTGTCCTATATATATATATATATAGAGCTTGGCTACTATGCTTATATAAGCAAAAGCCCACATATGCTTAATGAGCATTTTTGTGTTTCCAATGTTCAAATGGTCGATCCGACCGTTCATCTTGTTCTCCATATTAATATGCTTGGAGACTAAATTTTATATTTTTCTGAATTTTTTTACTATTTATTAAGCCACTTTGAAAGTTTCTGATCTGGTGCCAGTAAACACTGTTTTTCTGACCACCAGATCAGCAATTTTCAAAGTGGCTTAATAAATAGTAAAAAAATTCAGAAAAATGTAAAATTTAGTCTCCAAGCACATATTAATATGGAGAACAAGATGAACGGTCGGATCGACCATTTGAACATTGGAAACGCAAAAATGATTTAAGCATATGGGGCTTTTGCTTATATAAGCATAGTAGCCAAGCTCTATATATATATATATATATATAGGACAGTGCTACGGTGCTACGCGTTATAAGGGCCCTCCGTGCTACAGCTCACTTTTTGAGTTTTCAAAATCCTAACGGTCGATCCGAACCGTTCAACATGATTCCATATGAATATGTACTTGCAAACCAAATTTACATTTTTTAGAATTTTTTACTATTATTAAGCCACTTTGAAAAAACACTAATTTGTACACAACATTAAACTTTTCTGGACCATTGGATCAGCGATTTTCAAAGTGGCTTAATAAATAGTAAAAAAATTCTAAAAAATGTAAAATTTGGTTTGCAAGTACATATTCATATGGAGATCATGTTGAACGGTTCGGATTGACGTTAGGATTTTGAAAACTCAAAAAGTGAGCCGTAGCACGGAGGGGCCCTTATATATGCGTAGCATATTAGCCAGATTATATATATATATATAATATTATATAGGCTGGCTACTATGCTTCCATAAGCATATGCCCACATATGCTTAAACTCATTTTTGCGTTTCCAATGTTCAAATGGTCGATCCGAACCGTGGGCATATTCTCCATATTAATATGTGCTTGGAGACCAAATTTTACATTTTTCTGAATTTTTTTACTATTTATTAAGCCACTTTGAAAATTGCTGATTGTATGGTCCAGAATTTTGTTGCACTGTTTTTACTGTTCACCCGGATCAGCAATTTTCAAAGTGGCTTAATAAATAGTAAAAAAATTCAGAAAATGTAAAATTTGGTCTCCAAGCACATATTAATATGGAGAATATGCCACGGTTCGGATCGACCATTTGAACATTGAAAACGAAAAATAAGTTATAAGCATATGTGGGCATATGCTTATGGAAGCACAATAGCCAACCTCTTATATATATATATATATATAGAGAGAGAGAGATGGGCTATTGTACTTCGCGAAGTAAAACCCGTTTACTTCACGCTCATATTTTTATTTTGAAAATCCAAACAACCGATCCGAACCGTTCAACATGTTCTAAATATTGTAATGTGCTTGGAGACTAAATTTTACATTTTTGGAATTTTTTTATTATTTATTAAGCCACTTTGAAAATCGCTGATCCACTGTGAACAGTAAAAACAGTAAAATTTTCTGGACCACCGGATCAGCGATTTTCAAAGTGGCTTAATAAATACTAAACAAATTCCAAAAAATGTAAAATTTAGTCTCCAAGCACATTTCAATATTTAGAACATGTTGAACGGTTCGGATCGATTGTTTGGATTTTCAAATGACAAAATATAGCCCGAAGTAAACGGGGGTTTTACTTCGCGAAGTACAATAGCCCATCTCTCTATATATATATATAATCCTTATGAAAATTGTTGTAGGTTATTAAGATCCAACTTGCAGAAAGAACATTTTTACGATTTTTGAAACGTTGACTGAAATTTATGAGAATTTGAGAACTTTATTCGAATGCTTAGAGAACAGAGATGGATACTGCCAGTAATTTAACAGTAACACTTATTTGAGATGCTGTGAAGCGTGAAACAGTTCCTTTAATTTTTCATTGTTGTGATTGCATTTGCATGTGTAATTAAATATGGTGCTTCTTTCACAAATGGCAAATTAGGCATGTCCATAATATGAACAGTGGCTCATTATTGGCTCGATCTAATGAGATTTTTGGTTTATTGGCAGAATGTATTTTACTATTTCTTTTATTATCATCGAATGGAAGACAGGATGATGGGCTGGAATTGATCAAGACTAGTTTCTTTTCCATTTGAAGAAATTTAGGCTGCAATATAAGCATGGTTGGGCCCACTTTGGAAGAAACTCCACAAAGACGATTTCGAATTCTCTCCATGGGAGAAATAGCAATTATACTTAATATTCGTGTTTACCTAACTACGAGGTTCGTTCAACGCTTCACCATTCGTTTGTATTTGCAAGACTAAAGTGCATTATCTTTTGAGATTCACCCATTGTTTCCATTAATTTATAGTGCAAATTCTATTAGTGCCATGCCATCAGTTGGTTGAAATGTTCAAACAATGACCAAAAACTAATCATGCATGGGAATTAAGAGGAGGCAGATATTCGTATCCCCATGAGGAAAATGATTTTTTTCCTCGGAAAGCAATTTCGCCTCTAATTCAAATGTCACAGGAAGGACGGATCATAATATCATCCTTCTCTTATAAAAAGCATAACATACTGTTAACTATTTTATTTTGTAGAGTCTTTTGATATTTTTAATTCTTTCATTGATTTATGAATATATTTAAATTCTTTCGTCGCTTTGTGGGAAGGAGAGCTCCGATTTTTTTTTTTATAGCATTATAAAAAAATTAAACATAATGGTAAATCTGTCATATCTCATTTCATATCACAAATGCTGAATAATTCCCACGTGTTCCCCTGCCCAATAATAGCTGAATATAAAAAAAATTATAAATAAAACAATCAGGAAGGAGCTCACTAACTGTGTGCGTGCATGTGTGTGTGGAGGGGGATTGGATTTTAAGCCATTCGCCAATAGCATGACGTAATTTATGTGATCTTTATTAACAATATTAGAACAAATGTGAAGTTTGTTCAAAAAATATGTATACATGATTCTATTTGTATATTTAATTGTAAACAAAGTTTAAACTCGTGGTTGTTGTCCCTAACGGCACCTAGGTGAATATGGAACCTTTTAAATTTTAATCCTATTTGGTTTGATAGTCTACTGTAAGATTTAAATCTTGTGTGTACGTGTGTTGTTCTTGGCAGAAACAAAAAAGTTAACAATAAGCAAGTGTACGTAAAAATAAATATAAGAGTTAAGAGACACTTGACACGAGATATGTTTACGGAGTTCGAATCAAAAGATGCCTACCACTACTAGAATTTTGGTTTCTTACATGGGCAAAATTTCAGTGTTGCATGAGCTCACTCATGCAACAATCCCGAAAAAGACTTGTTACAGGGTTACTCATGTAACAACTATCCATAGTACAAGCCTTCATGCAAATACTCAATTCAGACTTGTTACATGGGCTACGCATGTAATAACTTTTCCCAATCTTTTTACATGAGCCTGCTCATGTAAAAAGTACGCATGCAAAAATCTGAGAATTGGCTCCTGTAGAAAGTAATTGCAAGGATATAGGGCGTGGGTCCCATCTTAGTATTTACAAGGATAGAGAACTGAACATTTGCAAGGATAACGAAGGTGGGCCCACCTGATTATTTGCAAGGATAACAAAGGTGGATGTTCCAACGGAAGTAATGACCACATTCAAGCATAATATTAGAAACATGCAATAATCAATAATCAATCACAGAAAAACATAAACATAGCATAACAATTGATATTAACATCACATAATATAAACTGCACTATTACAAACTATATACCACAAATGTACTTAAGTTGTAAACATGCAATAATCAATATAAATTTCCAGTATATTAATAACACCCTCTAAGCAAAACTAAACATTAGATAAAAAAAAGACTTGGATTGCATAATGTGAATGAATGGACCTAAGACTTCTCTGCTGAATCTTAAAGTCCCTTGAAAGCAAAAATTTGAGATCAAATTGAAGGATTGCTCAAGTAAAAAAAACAATTAAGGATTGAGAATGGCACCTAATTGCACGGTATGAAAGTCAAGAGAAAGGGGAGGTAGTACAGTTGATTAGAAAAAAAAAGTCTTAAATTGAAAGTTACTTAAAGATCGAGAATTCAATTATCCCTCGCGACTTTGCAGCCCCTGCGAAAAAAAAAAGAAAATTAAAACTTAATAGCGTGAACTAGTTGGGACGAAAATTTGCTGAAATTTTATTAATAGAAAAAAGAATAAATTAAATCGACATAGAATAACAATTTCGCGGTATTTTGAAATGTAACAAAGACATTACGGTCGTAACGTCCACGGGACGTTACGAACCATAACGGCCAGCTTAACCATGCTTAGCGACGCAGATTAGAAGAGGGGCTGGCCGTTGGGAACCATGACGTCCCGGGAGAGAAGAAGAAAAAAAAAGTCTGGCCGTCCGGAACCGTAACGGCCTGCGCAGAAAAAAAAAATTTGAGGCCGTTCCAAACCATGACGACCTGGGGTAGAAAAAAAATATATATTGGGCCGTTTGAAACCATGACGGACTGTCGGCAGTACAGGAAAAGTGGCTTGGACGTTATTCTTCATAACGGGCAGAATTACAAAGGTGCTTCCCGGGTCCCAGCGGAAAAAAATTAAAAATCTAGACGTTGTACTCCTTAACGTCCAGACAGTCTATAAATCATACGCCCCTCTCGCTGAAGTCTGTACAACTCTCTCTCAGAGGCTCAGTCTCTGCAACTCTCTCCTCTAGTTTAAAAAAAAAATTCTCCTCTAAGAAAAAAATATTACGCCTTGTCCTACACCTCTTCCCTTGAGAATAAAGAAATCATCAATATAAAAGGTAAATCTTCAATTATATGTCATGTATTTACGTTTATGATTTATATTGATGAATATCAAAATTGTTTTTTACATTAGTTAAAATAATATTAGTAATGTTAATGTTAATTTGTAATGTTAGTTAATGTTAATGTAATGTTGTAATATAGTAATGTCTTCAATTATATGTCATGTATTAGTAATGTTAATGTTAATTTGTAAAAATATTGTAAATTGTAATGGTAATTTGCAAAAATATTAGTAATGTTAGTAAAAATATTAGTAATGTTAATTTGTAAAAATATTAGTAATGTTAATGTGTAAAAAATTAGTAATGTTAATTTAATTTTAATGTTAATGTGAAAAAATTAGTATGTTAATGTTAATGTTAATGTTATGTTAATGTAATGTTAATGTAAGTTATGTTAATGTTAATGTTAATTAATGTTAATGTAATGTTAATGTTAATGTTAATGTAATGTTAATGTTAATGTTAATTTATAAAATATTGTAAAAATATTAGTAATGTTAATGTTAATTTGTAAAAATTAGTCATGTTAATATTAAAAAAAATAGTAATGTTAATATTAAATAATTTGAAATATAAATAAATAAAGAAGTTCACATTTGCATGCTTAATTAAATTTTGTTTTTGAAAAAATATTGTAAAAATTTACTAGTTTAGATTTTTAAAACTATTGTGTAGGGTAATTAATTAATATTATTGTTCATTAGTGCCAACATTTTTTAAATTCATTTTTTTGGATGAGAATGATGGACAGTAACAATCGAGGTAAGAAAGAGAGCAACCGAGATCGTGGCGTAGCGAGGGGAGGGTCAATTAGTGATCGAGGTAAAAATGAGGGAAAAAAGTACAAGTGTCAAGTATGTCATGATTTTCTTAATTGTGTGACATGTAAGATGGAGGAATGGAGTAGACGGTATGGTCGGTATGAAATTTCAGACGATGATTTTGTGGAAAACCCCTACGGCTTTGGTTTGAAAAAGAAGAAGTTGATCCAGAGCCTCCAGCCTTGGACAATGAGTTTGTTCCGTGTACTTATACTAATAAGGCCACCACTTCATCTACTGTGACTGATCCAGATCCGACAAATTCCGATGATGACTTTGTTCCATGTACTTTCAAGGCTCGTTGTAAGAAGTAGTAGTATTAGTAATTTGTTGTAAGAAGTAGTAGTACTTATTAGTAACGTTTGTTGTAGTACTTATTAGTAATGTTTGTTGTAATAATAAATTATATCTAATTTATTCATTATTGTGCAGGCTAATTCATCAAAATAATTAATCATGCTCATGGTGAGAGTTCATTTCGGTGGTGAAATACGGCAAGGTCGTAAAGGAGCGGAGTACACCGAATCTCCTCGATTCACATTGATGGCAACTAGTGAACAAGGTTGGCATGATGTGAAAGGTGAAATTTATCGCCAGCTTGGATATTCTAAGAGTGAGTACAACCTAAAAACACTTGCACGGGTTAATGTTGGTACAACAACTCGACGTTATTATGAGATATTAGAATAGTGTGCGATCAGACTTGGCGAGGTATTTACGACCAAAGTATGCTTGCCAGAACCCAGTATTCTTATGTCGATTTGTACATTGAGTTAGTTCCAATTGTTGGTTCGATGCAATCGCAATTATTCATTGATAGTGTGTTACTAGAGACACAACCAGAACCTGGACATACCCAATACAGTGTTTCACAAGCGGGTCCCAGTCTATTCGAACTCTATCAGACACAACAAACACCGAGGCTCGACCTTTATCTGAGTCCTTATCCCGATGTAAACGACTTGTCACCGCCTGTTCAGGCAGATATGGGTTGGACAGGGTACAATAATCAGGACAGTCCATAGGTTGATCCGCCGAGGGCTGGTGATCCTTGTAATGATGCAGACGACGTACCGCAAAGTGACGACAAAGATGACGCTGACTCATGAGGATGATGCCGACTGGGATACCAAACCTGAGTTAGAAGGGGATGTCCGCCTGATACTCAGAGACAATCGCAAACACCTCGTGTTCATGCTCGACGTTTTTCCATATCTGATCGCGGTACGAGTCACCCGGTGGGAAGTTTCATTGACACCTCGAGATTTCAGGAAGCAGATGTATCCTACTTCAGTAGGACCCAACACGTCCATGATCCACTTGGTGTAGGTAAGGAGTACTCTTCAAAAGAGGCTCTACGGTTGGCCATAAATGATTATCACATCAGAAATAATATTGAAGTAAAAACTACCAGTAGCAATAGAACCCAACTGATAATGGACTGCAAGAGCAACAGATGTATGTGGCATTTGTATGCCAAGTCCGGCATATTTTCATCTAAGTGGGAAATTAAAACAATTAGAGCACCACATAAGTGCCAGGCCGATGCTTCTCGTACCAATCACTCACAATGAACTGCATAAGTGATTGCCGATGTTATAAGACAAGACATTAGGGAAGATGTTAAAAAACATTAAAAGCATTAAAGGGCTAGTCCGTCAGAAATACGGGGGAGTTACTTCCAAATATAACAAGCTGTGGCGTGGCGAGAGCTGGCAATCGCACAAATATTCGGTAGTTGGGAAGGCTCGTACAACCTTCTCACCCCATTGTTGGAAGCAATTAAAAGATCAACTCCTGGAACAAAATATGTAGTTACGCACGAACCCATGGAGGATCCGCAAAAAAGGTTGTTGAAGGCAACTGTGTGGCTTACGGTCCGTGTATTGCTGCAGTGCCTCATCTTAGGCCAATCATTAGTATTGATGCATGTTTCCTGTCTGGCCGGTACCAAGGGAGATTGCTCATAGCATGCGGTTATGATGCAGAAAATCAGTTGCTTCCTCTGGCTTTCGTATTAGTCGAGGAAGAGAGATTCGAGACATGGGGATGGTTCATGATGGGTTGGTGTTGGGAGGTAATTGGTAATAGGTTCATGTGTGTTGTTTCTGACCGGCACATGGGGATCAAGAAAGTATTCACCGATAGATACGGTGGTTGGTACGAGGATGGCGGCGAGTGCGTTCACAGATTGTGTTCACAGCACGTCGCCGAGAATTTGATGAAAAAGGTACACAATAAAAAAATCTGCGAACTATTTAAAATACTTGTGAACAAAAAGAAGCCACGGAGGTTTGAAGAGTTCTTCGAACTATTGCGGAAGAAAAGTCCAGATGCAGTTGCATACTTAGATAATGTCGGTAAATACCAAGATTCCAACCATAATGAGATCCCTAAACCATGGAAGGTGTATCAGAGCATGGACGGCGACCCCCGCTGGGGAATTATGACTACTAATGGTTCTGAATCATTGAACGTTGTATTCAAAGATAGTCGATGACTGCCAGTCGTTGCACTCGTGGAATACACATATTACAAGTGTCTTGCTTGGTTTAACCAAAGACGAGCGAAAGCAGTGGCTCGCATAGCCGATCAGCAACTTTGGTCAGCACGGGTTGAAGAACTGTTGACAAAAAGAATCGGGAAATGCTTACCAATGCGTTCAATGCCAGTTGGTGAGCACGGTGAACACGAGGGAGGGTCAAGGATGAGAGAGTCGTATACAAAGAACGAGACGAGAATTTTAGTTATAGAAGGAGGACCTTCAAGTATAAGGTCGACATACGTGACGGAAACAGAGCAGAATGTGTATGTCTCAAGCCACAACTTACAGGTATACCGTACGCCCATGTTCTCGCCGTGTGTCGGGATCGGAGATAACCACAATTTATTCGTGCATCATTTGTATTCGACGATAAAACTTGCTGAAACTTGGAGTGGCCAATTCCACGGCTATGCCAACCAATGTGACTGGCCAACCATAGCCGGTCCAACCGTATAGTCATGACGATGGACGAAATGCAAGGAAGGAGAGTGGGACGCCAAGCTAGACGTTCTACGTCCGACAGGCATGCAGCAGGTTTGTTAATTTTATTTTCAATACCTAATTTTGATGTCATTCTCGTTGGAAATATCAATTTTCAATGTTGTTTTATTGGTTCAGAGGCTTCTTCTAGACGGAGCATAAGACAGCAAGCGAGACGTTCTATGTCTGACATACATGCAGCAGGTTTGTTGATATTTTAAATTTAATTTATTTGTTTTATCGGTCTTATTGAAAAGCTGTCCAAACTTTGTAATATACTTTGTTATCTTTTTTTGCAGGAACCTCTTAGTGACAGTCGGAGATGAATCGATATAAACTCGTGTATTTAGTAATTGTTGTTATGTATGCATAATTTTGTAATTTGTTTGGACATGGTACTTATTTTTCATTTATATTCGTATTTGATATTTGTATTTTGGTATTTGTATTTGTATTTGTATTTTTGTATTTGTATTAAATGAACTTCTAGTTTGTATTGTATTTTTGTATTTGTATTAAAGCAACTTCTATTTTTTTTTTGAAATGGCCGAACTTCAAGCAAACAAGCACAAATCCAAAACTATTTTGGTATTTGGCAAAATTAATTTTTAATTTTGAATTGGCCGAAACTATTTGTTTGTTTTTTGTTTTTAATTTTGTGTTTTTAATTTTTTTTTATAATTTGGCCAAATGCATTTTGCAATGTTGACAAATCCAAAAACCAAAGCATAAAAACGAAAACCCAAAACCGAATGCATCATGGCCGAATTCATCATGGCACAAGCATATCCCAACAGCCCGATCCAATAATATAAATCCCAAAACGAAATATTGACACAAGCACATATTTCATACATTCTTGACACAAGCATACAAGCACAAATTGGCCGAAGTAATTGGCCAAAATTTCACACAATCTTGACACAAGCATACAAGCAAAAACTAACCAAAACTACAATAATCATACAACCACAAAAACTAACATAATCTAACAAATGGTCATACAAGCATAAAAACTAACATAAACAACCGTTCATCAAACGATATACATGAAATGAAATACCTAATCAAAAGTGAACTTGTCCGGCTGTTGGCGCGATCTGCGTGGGTATCTGCGTGCTGGCTCTTGTTGTTGTTGGTGGTGGTGTTGTGTTGTTGTGTTTGTTGTTCTCTCCTACGCCTCACGTAAACATTGTTGTATGCCTCAGCATTGTGACGTGGGGGGCCAAATATGCTCTCGACCGCTTGTGTACGTGGTGTGACGACTTGCCTAGGTACCGTACCGTCATATGTACCAGTAGCAACTGGTCCGGGCATCCTGAAATGGTCATCCGAATCCTACAACAATCGCCGAAGTCTTTACCAAACATATGAGACGATTATTTAAATAAAACTTATAATTTCGAAATAATTACCTGGTACACCTGACTTGGCCTTGTATGACCCGTGAATTGCTCATCATAAGCAGAGGCCTGATGGTATGTCTGGTGTCCAAACTCATCGAAACCGACAAACTCGTTCGGTCCCCATAATAAATTATAGTATTGTAATAAACATTCAACCACGATTTTTTATGATTAAATCTTACAATGTTGAAAGAAATACCTGGTAAACCTGACTTGGTCTGGTGTGACCCATGTGCAACGAGAAATCTTGGACGGAAATGCCATGGGTGTCGTGTATTGCCCCTCCTGTGTAGGACCTTGCTGGTACGGCTCGTTTTGAAGCAACTCTGTCACTAATTGTGTTGTCTCATACCAATTGAAGTCGTGTATTTCCTGCAACA
>SWLB01000107.1:0-45392 GCA_011114355.1 Carex littledalei | reverse complement strand
TTAGGCCGATTAATCGACCGATTAGTCCGATTAGTTGTTAGTGGTGATCAAACTGTTAAGGAATTTCTCAATTAATTGGCCGATTTTTTCTGATTATGATCGATTATTCCCAATTATTCGCAATTAATCGCTTAGCGGTACCCTATCCGTCCGACGAGCACATACCGTTATTTACAACACTGGTATATAATGGAGTGGAGAGTTGCAGTTGAATAGTTGATAGAGAAGAGCGGGTTCTCGGAATTTTGAACGTGTTTGGTGTCCGGATATATTCAGATCAGTGTTGTAAAAAACAGCTGTTTAGATCAATTAATCGACCGATTAGTCGTTGGCGACAACTAAACTGTCACAATTTTTTCCGACTAATTAGTCAATTATTTTCGATTATTTCCGTTTAATCACTTGGCGGTACTTTGTTTGTCCGACGAACGCATACTGTTATTTACAACACTTATTCATATATCATTTTGAATTCGGAAATTACCTTCTGTAATTCAGCCCTATTTACAGCCACAAGCGGATTATTTTTTTTCTTTTTATATGGAAAACATTTTTTTTATTTTTTGACGAAACTTTTTTATAGGGAATATATATATTGATAGCTGTTTGAAAATGAAAGGTTAGAAAAAGTGATACACCAAAGACTAGATCCCATTAAAATCCAAATCCGAATCTAACAAAAAATTTAAGAAGACTTGGTCCAAACCAGGAACCTAATTAAATTAGTTTTATTAAGGTGCAAATATAGAGATTCTAAGCACCTCTTTGACGTAATTAAGATTGTTTTTTATCATAAGACGCCAAGTAATTTATTGATAAATATAAAATAAAGCATACTGAGAAAAAGACATGCATTCATATTATTATTAGATGCATGTATTGTAATTGAAACAGTGTATACTTTGTGTATGAATTTTTCAGGTCGATATATATTCTTAAATTCCACATACATTTTAAAATTCACCTGTGTGGCTTCAATAATGTAGAATCAGTTTGTACCATGTTATTATGTATGTGGGTTAATAACCATCAAATTCGAAGTCAATTCTAGTAATTAAGAAGAACAAATAAAATAATGAAATTTAGGTGTTACTGATTTGTTGTTATTAATTACCTGTTTATTTTTAAAAAAAGAAAAGAATATATAATATTATAGAGGTATCAAAATCTAGTTTTTTCTTTAAATTAGCCACACAATCTTTTCGCTACATGGGACAAGGTACCATTATGCACTAAACACCATTCAATGGTAGATTTTGAGAAGACACAACTCATACTTGGCGTCTTAGATAAATTTTGAGAGACAATATTGTGACCAGAAAATTTATCATTGACGGTCATGATTGAGTATGAGTTGTCTTCTCAAAATTTAAATATTCACTATAATAATTAATTATGACTGTCCAGATCATAAGACTTCAAATTTTCTGTGAATATGGTTGGCAAGTGTTCTGTAATAATTGGGTTTGCTGTGAAATAAATATTACCATTATGTATTACTTTTGAAATTGTAATTACACGACTTCAAGTTTAGACTTCAAATTGTAATTATGTCTACACTTGCCCATTTTTTCAATCATGGCCGCACTATGTTTATCTTATTTGGGACCAGTTTTCTAAATCGTAAGAGTACTAATCGTCCAGATTATTTTAATATTTCAGGCTTACCGAGTCTCCCAATGGCGGCGACAGACCGATCATGGATGGACGTAAAGGGAGAAATGTGTAGAATTTGTCAATGGTGGCGAGACAATTCCTTGATCATGCATTCTCCTGACCAGAGGGCTTCCACAGAGTACCGTGGCCTTAATACCATTATTGCGCCATGTGGATGCAAGGCGACAACTCAAAGCAGTGGTTTACAATGAGGGTGAGTGACACCTGATTGAGGAATAGCGGGTTGCGCACAGGTATGGAAAGATGGGTTCTCATGGAGAACCGTAGGACTGGCGGAGCATAGTTTCCCAGTAGTTTGCGGAGCCGGTTCAAGCCACCATCTCCAGCTCCAATGCTAGTTCCCAAGTTTACATGGCAGATATGTTACATGATATTCCAGATGCTAGATTAGAGTGGGAAAAGTGATATGTAAGGGAGGAACGCCTAATAATGCAACAGCACAGGCATTTTTGACAGCATGCTCAAGGCATACAGAAACAGGCTGTTATGGGATGTCGTGGAACCACAGAGGGAGCATTTAATGTTCTAACAAGCCGAGTAACAGAATGTTTGGAATTAAAAGCGGCGTGTCATATGAGTGAGCACAACTTTGATCGGTGGTTGAAGTTGATAAAGGCTATGCTTCCTAGAGATGATAAATTGCCAGAAAATTTTTACCAAGCCAAAAGGTTGGTCCGAGGTTTGGGGCTTCATCACCAACAAATTGATGCATGCCCGAACAACTGCATGCTCTATTACAAGGATAATGAAAAGAAGAATAATGTTATGTTTGTGACGAGCCAAGATATAAAAAACAAAAACCAGGCTACAAAGGAAAGCCTGTTGCGCAAAACTCTGAGGTACTTACCAATAGGTCCAAGGCTGCAACGGATGTACCTGACAAAAGATACCGCAGAGTTAATGCGATGGCATGCAAAGCCCCGCACACAAAATGGACTTATGGTGCACCCAGCTGATGGGAAGGAATGGAAAAACTTTAACAGCAAACATTCTGAATTTGCTAAAGATCCCAGGAATTGTTTTCTCGGCCTGTCCACCGATGGATTTCAGCCGTACGCGGCAATTCATGTCGGGCCCCTTACAGTAGCTGGCCTTGTATGTTTTCCATACAATTTGGCCTCCGGATAGGTGTTGAAGGAAGATACCATGTTCCTAGCTCTCGTTATTCCTGGACCAAAACATCCAGGCCGGGACATCGACATCTTCCTCCAACCGTTGATCGATGAATTAAAGGCCCTTTGGAAGGGATGGGTTAGAGTACGTACGATTGCTCAACCAAGACGAATTTCAAATGAGGGTGGCCTTGTTTTGGACAATTAATGACTTCCCCGCATATGGAGACTTAAGCGGCTGGTGCACCAAGGGCAGACTTGCTTGCCCACATTGCGGGACAGATACAAAAGTCTTTTATTTACAACATGGCCGTAAGTGGGTTTGTGGTTTGACTGTACACGCTGTTTCTTGCCTTCTCACCATCCTTTTCGGCATCAAAAGAATAAGTTCCTTAAGAACACACAAGAATTGGATCCACCACGAAACGGTTATCGGGGTTGAGGAGGTGAAGATATCGTTAATGGTTTAGGTGACATCAGAATGGGGCAAAAATGGCAAAACTCAACCAAATTCCTGGATATGGAGACATACATCATTGGCAAAAGAAAAATATTTTTTTGAACTTTACCTTATTGGAAAACTTTGGATCTTCGTCATAACCTAGATATGATGCACATTGAAATTTTTTTTTGGGGATAATATCATAACACGATTTTCGACTTTTAAAAAGAAAACGAAAGACAAGGTCCAATCTCGTTTAGACTTGCCTATTTATGGCAAAACGCTCCAACTCCATCTTACTCCTGGACCGAAACCGGAAAAAAACCAAAAGCAAGTTATGCTTTAAGCACCCCCAACAAAGAGAGCGTGTTGTCTGGCTTAGAGACGAAGTCAAGTTTCCGATGGGTACGCATCGAATTGGTCGAATGCATAATTGACTGAGAGAACAATCAGGGGGTTGAAAAAGCCACGATGTTCATGTCTTTGTCGAGCGCCTCATGCCCGTTGCTTTCCGCGGCTTTGTTTCCGGAGGCCGTATGGGAGGTATTGAATGAGGTTTCAATCTCTTTAGGGAGATATGTGCAAAAGAGTTGGACATAGCTAAGCTAGACAAGTTAAGAACAATATTAATTGTTACTATGTGCAAACTCGAGAAAATCTTCCCGCCAGCCTTTTTTGACTTTATGGAACACCTTGTAGTTCAATGTTGGCACATGGGCGAAACTTGGTGGACCCGTCCAATTCCGATGGATGTTTGCTCCTGAACGGTTAGTACAACTCACACTTTTCTATCTACTTATTTTTCTGTTCTGGATATTTGTGAGCCTGATGATATTTGTGAGCCTTATTTTTCCATGTTATTTTCTGTTCTGGATATTTGTGAGCCTGATGAAATTATTTAATTAAATTATTGTGACAAACCTGTGCTTTTGTTGCCCAAGCACAGGTTTCTATATATATAAAGAAAAATAACTTTGAGGTCACCAGCTCATCTGCCAAACCCTTGTGATAGCACATTTAATTCTTCAATTATGCCGATGGGCACTGGTGCTGATCTGCCTATATCAGCATAAGCCTCTTTTATCCTAGGACAGTCGAACCTTTTTCTTTTTGAGAAAGGGGAAAAGACATTCGTGTGTATATAAAGAGCATCTGATTAAAATGATATTTTACAAGTTTATTCTATGTCTGGGTTCTCAATTGAATATTGAATATAGTATGAGTGGATACCTGACGGTTAGTTTCTCTTTGAGTTAATATTTTATACTCTTGGTGTCAGCAATTTTTGGTTAGTATATATGGTATTAGTATACTCTGTTGGTAAAAAAAAAAAATTCACACACTAAAATTCTGCTTTACCTCGATCATCATTCTTTGTTTGAGACTAAGATATATAATATTTGTTGTGTGGATGATCATATATTTGAAACCCGACTAAAATTCTTTGTAAGTATTTGAAAGTTGAAACTTGATCCATCTTATATCTCATAAATTTTTTGCTATATGCAGGGTGAAACTAGAAAATCGAGAGTGGGAACGCAGAATAAATTATGATAGTATAATTTTAATTATAGAAATACTTAGCCACCCATCAATACAACAAATTAGGGCCTGATCCTAATTTTTCCTCAAAAAAAAGAAATAACTTGGCTACCTCTAATTCAACTTTAGATCGGCGACTAGCTATCCGTACCTCATGAAAATTCTGCTCTACCTCGTTTGAAACAGGGAAAGAATCATTTGCATGTTTAGAACAGCCCTTGTATGGCTTAAAAAACTACTTCTAAATTTATTTTCGAAATTTAAAACCCAAATTTAAAATGAGAGCTGAAGTTGTTGATTCAATTTGTCTGGTCATAACTGTAACTACCATAGGTTGAGTTGCTTAGATTCAGACAACAAAGTGAAAAGTCTTAACTCCTTAATATGCAATTCAAGATTTTGAGTAACTCACTATAACTTGTTTAACTGTTATTATGGACTTACCTTGGATAAAATATTGACAGAACTGATTTGATTTCATACAATGTTGGATTTAGAGACGTCTAATTACAATAATAAAGTTGGACATGCGTGCATGATTATGATATCAAATACTGTCGCAAGATTACATTTATGTAATGATTAAAATATGCCAAATAATGTGATTAATTAAGTCATGGCATTATACGTATTTATATAAGGTTTTGGATACGAATACATATAGAACAATGTTAATCAATATAATTGTTAATGGACCGATTATAGTTGATTAAAATAATAGCAGTAATAAATATAGGCTAAATAAGGAAATCAGAATTTATTCATATTTATTTCGGTTTTTCTGGAGGTTCCTGATTTCCAGATCTTTGAAATCCGAAATCAAGATTTCTTGGCAAACTTGTTTTCCATGTATTAGCCAATTTTCGGCTGCCCTAGGTTTAGGGTTTTGCACTGCTATAAAAGGGCTGAGTCTCCAAGGCTTGCTATCATCCATCAATTGTCTGCTCCATTGAAGACAAGATACTCTGTCATAATATTTAGGATAGCCAGAGAAAAGGATTGCAAGTTCTTGGAAGGACTCGAGAGCCAACAACTCAAGTCAAGACCAGGAGCGTATCAACCCAGAGCCTTGGAAGATGTCTAATTGATAGCATACGGAGGCCTTTGAAGATGGAAAGTAAGTTCCGCTGTGCATTAAGTTTAATTTCTTACAAATGAGTAGATCTTGGTTAGGGTTTAAAGTAATTAGGAAAACCCACAAAGTAAAACCAACAGGTGGTATCAGAGCTCCCTTATGTAAGAATTGCAGTTTAATTCGGTTTTAATTGCTTTCTATTTTTCATATCGAATTTAATTGTTGCAAAAGGAATTGTTAAAATTTTGCTTTAACCGTTTTTCCATGCGGTTTTGAATTAAAATCTTGAATTTGAACCCATCCTTGCGCTTCGTGCGATCTTGGAGAAGTTTTTATTTGAAATTTTAATTTTCAAAATAAGAAAGGATTAATTATGCAACAATTTAAGGTTTTAAATTCGAATTAGAGAAAGTAATTTAGGTTTAAATTTTCAAATCTGGTCATAAACAATTGATTTGAGGTAGTGATCTTAAAATAGACCAAACTTTTGACTCCTAACTCCGATTTGGACGCACGACCACAATTCGGAAACCTTTAAAAAGGATCTAGCCAGCCAAAAAAGGATCTAGCCAGCCATTAACAACTTCGTCATTAAAGACGATTTTTCAGGCCTAAAAAATGATGTTTAAGCCCTCAAAAGGACTGTTTTAGATTTTTGACCCTTAAAATTTCGGTTTTCCCTCAATTCCATATCTGAAAATTTATTAACTCTAGATTATTTTTCGGTTACCAAATTTTCAGACTTTAGGAGTAATTGTGAGTAATTGTAAATGATTGTAGTTTAGGTTATAATAATTATAATTGCTATAATTACTATAATATGCTATATTTAGCCTAATTATTAGAATTTAGATATTATTTAAAATTGGTATTAACACCAATTAAAGGCTATAATACTAAATTCTGATTTGATAACAATAATGCTTATTATGGCATAAAAAATTGTATTAACGTTAATACCTTCTGCCTCATAATTTTAAGATTACCTTTTATGCCAACTCTTATTATGGCATAAAATTTATACTAAGTATGGAAGCAATAAAATTATTGAAGCATTTCTAAAAGATAATCATTGTAGAAATAGCTAAAGTTTTGCTAAAACCTAATAATTATTTTGATGAATATAGTTGACATATAAAATTAGTATATTCTAATTTAAAAGTGCTATAAGATACTGTATTCTATTTAGGACGAGTAGATACTATAGGTACGTCCTAGATTAGGTTTTAGGCATAATTTTTAAATCTAACTAAAGGCGTTTTAGGTATACATGTGATGTTTTCACATGAGTCAAGCATTGATGTTCGCAAACGAACCGCTCTTTGTAAGACGATTGCAAGGATGACTCATGACAAGTTGAAATGACGTGCTGACAATGGACGTGGGTGTTAGCTTTCCCAAAGGAGGGTTGGCGCTTGCTAAGTTGTTTGGTGCATAAGGGTAGTGAATAAAAATAAGTTGCAACACACATGGACTAGCGATGTCTAGAAAAGCATCAGGGGCTTGGAACATAAGCGATCCGTCTGTGATCCTCCTCCCCCGTTGACTGGCCTGGTCGTTAGTTCATGGATATGTTAATTTGACCCAAAGGTTGATTGACAAAAATGTTACATGTTTGTACTTTATTCACTACGCCAAAGTGCCTGAAGGTAATGATTGCACCCAAAGGTGTTTCATTACTGAATGGTGTTTTGGCTAAAGATTTAATGGAGAAAATAGTTTTACACAGGCCTTTAGATAGATTTTAGAATTATGATTAAGGATCAAATCGTGAAGCATGTATCTAAATTATTTCTTTGTTCTTGAATTTTCAGATCTAAACATAATGTCAAGTCTAAGTCAGATTAAGCCCCTTATGGGGAACAATTTCAAACAGTGGGAGGAAAAGCTGAAATTAGTCTTAGGGATCATGCAATTGGACACTGCACTGAGATTTGATCGCCCCAAGCCTAATAAAGTGGGTGAGGAAACTCCCCAAGAGACGGCTGACATTGCTAGATGGGAGCATTCAGATCGCATGTGCATAATGGTGATGAAGCAAACGATCCATGAGACTTTTCGAGGCATCATACCTGATACAGAGACAGGCGCTATTAAATACCTTAAGGCCCTTGAAGAAAAATTCACAAAGAGTAAAAAGACTGAAGTTAGTACACTTTTTGTGAAGTTGGCAACAATAAAATACAAGGGAAAAGAAGGGGTTAGAGAGCATGTTATTGAGATGACAAGACTGCAACGTGCCTTGAAAGGGCATAATTATGACATCTCTGATGAGGTTCTCATTGAGTTCATTTTTCTGTCTCTCCCGTCTAACTTTAGTCAATTCAAGATGACTTATAATTGTCAAAGAGAGACGTGGACACTACCTGAGTTTGAGGCTCAGTTGGTGCAGGAGGAAGAGAGATAGAAAATGACTAAGGGAGAAAGTGCTCATGTAGTAACATCTAATCCTAAGGGTAAAGGCAAGAAGCGCAAGTTTACTGCCAAGGAAAAGGAACCTACAAAGATAGCTGCAAACAATGCCGCGTAGAAAAGCAAGAAGGAAGATACTTCTGCGAAAGCAGAAGAAAAGAACTATTTTTTCTACAAAGCGCCAGGACATACAAAGAAATTCTGCACCAACTATCATGCATAGTTGGCAAAGAAAGGTATGTCTCTTGCTTTAGTTTGTTCTGAAGTTAATTTAAGTTCTGTATCTAGACATACTTGGTGGATAGATTCAGGTGCAATGACTAACATCAGTATGTCGATGCAGGGTTGCCTAAGCCATCGCAAGCCAAGTGAGGCGGAGCGCTACGTTTACGTAGGAAATGGCAACAAAGTAGAAGTGGAAAGCATAGGAAAATTTAGATTATTATGTAAGACAGGATTTTATTTAAGTTTTGATGCTTTAGTGGTTCCATCTTTCAGAAGGAACCTAATTTCTATATCTTATTTGGACAAAAAAGGTTATGTATGTTCGTTTGGTAATGGAAATTTCAGTTTGTGTCAAGATTCTAAGCTTCTTGCTTCTGGTATCCTGTCTTCTTATGATAATATTTATTTTCTAGATATAGACACTTCACATTCAGAGGCACTGCATATAGATAATAGAAAACGTAAATTAACTTGCGAGAAATCTGCAACATTATGGCACAAGCGATTAGGACATATCTCTATGAAAAGGATAGAACGTCTTGTGTCTAATGATATTCTCCAACCTTTAGATTTTACAAACTTAAGTGATTGTGTAAATTGTATAAAAGGAAAACAAACTAATAAACGTAAGTATGATGCAAAAAGATGTAATGATGTCTTAGAATTGATTCATACGGATATCTGTGGTCCTTTTCCAAAGGCTACAAGAAATGGTCACCGTTACTTTATCACATTCATAGATGATTATTCAAGATATGGTCATATCTTAATAAAAGAAAAGGCGAAAGCATTAGACGTGTTCATAAAGTTCAAAACAGAAGTTGAGTTACAACTTAACAAACGTATAAAGTCCATTCGTTCTGATCGTGGTGGTGAATACTACGGTCGTTATGATGGATCAGGAGAACAGCGTCAAGGTCCCTTTGCAAAATACTTAGAGGAATGCGGAATTGTGCCTCAGTATACGTTGCCAGGTTCGCCTGCAATGAATGGTGTTGTGAGCGACGAAATCGCACCCTTAGAGACATGGTGAGAAGTATGATTGCTCGTACAACTCTACCTGAGAATTTGTGGGGAGAAGCCTTAAAGACTGCAGCATACATACTTAATAGAGTGCCTACTAAAGCAGCTAACAAGACCCCTTACGAGTTATGGGTTGGGCGCAAGCCTAGCTTGAATCATTTGAGAGTTTGGGGATGTCCATGTGAAGTTAGGCCTTATAAGCCAAGCGAAAAGAAACTGGACGAAAGAACCGTTAGTTGTTACTTTATAGGCTATTCTGAACGATCTAGGGGGTACAAATTCTATAATCCAACAGAACATACAGTTTTCGAGTCAGGAAGTGCAAAATTTTTTGAGGATAATGAGTTTGTGGGGAGAGATGATAAAAGATAGTATTTTCGAAGAAGAACACACGAATGAGAATGAGACTCAGGACCAAAGTCCTAGTTTTATTCAAATTCCGATTGCGTTTAGAAATACATCTTTTGACAATGTGCAAACTTCATCATCCCAAACAACTCAGTTAGAAACTCAACATGGAATAGAGAACACAAATGGACCTGAACCCAACCCAAACCCTGACATTGACATGACAAATGTTGATGGCCTAGGGCCTGTGGGAGATTCAGAAGTTGGTAATGATGTTCCTCCTCTGTTGAAGATCAAGTTGTAAATGAACCTCAAGAAAATCTAGAGCCTGTGCCAATTAGGAGATTACTAGAGAGAAAAGATCTACACAATCAAAGGATTATGCATATCTTCAAGAACATGAGTTTGACATTGGCATGTTTGAAAATGATCCTGTTAATATCAAACAAGCCATGGAAAGCTCTAACTCTCAATATGGATTAATGCCATGAATGAAGATGAAATCTATGTATGACAATGACGTTTGGGATATCGTTCCGTTGCCTAAAGGCAAGAAACCCGTTGGTTGCAAATGGATATTTAAGACTAAGCGGGATTCTAAAGGCAATGTTGAAAAATTCAAGGCACGTCTTGTTGCGAAAGGTTTCACACAGAAAGAAGGCATTGATTATAAAGAGACTTTCTCTCCAGTTTCATCGAAAGACTCTTTAAGGATTATATTGGCGCTTGTAGCACATTATGATTTAGAACTTCATCAGATGGATGTAAAGACGGCGTTTCTCAATGGTGACATTGATGAAACGATCTATATGAAGCAGCCAGAAAACTTTGTATCAGGTGATGCAGGGTCTATGGTTTGCAGACTTAAGAAATCTATCTATGGGCTAAAACAAGCATCTCGACAATGGTATTATAAGTTTCACCAAGTTGTTAGCTCATTTGGTTTTG
This sequence comes from Carex littledalei, assembly GCA_011114355.1. Taxonomy (NCBI): domain Eukaryota; kingdom Viridiplantae; phylum Streptophyta; class Magnoliopsida; order Poales; family Cyperaceae; genus Carex; species Carex littledalei. The sequence goes on along the minus strand of SWLB01000107.1, from coordinate 34,588 downwards.
AGTCTAACATAGTAGATGAATGTATATACCTTAAGTTCTGTGGGAGTAAATTTATTTTCTTGGTTTTATTAGATGACATATTGCTTGCCAGTAACGATAAGGACATGTTGCATCAACTAAGAATTTTTTTTAAGAACTTTGAAATGAAAGATCTTGGTGATGCATCATTTGTTCTAGGGATTGAAATACTTAGAGATAGATCTCAAGGTATTCTGAGTTATCCCAGAGGAACTATATCGATAAGATTCTAACAAGATTTGGCATGCAAAACAGCAAACCAGGAGATACCCCTGTATCAAAAGGAGATAAGTTTAGTCTGAAACAATGTCCCCAAACTGACTTGGATAAAAACATCATGAAAGATATTCCCTATGCCTCAGCCGTGGGTAGCATCATGTATGCACAAGTATGCACGCGTCCGGATTTGCGTTCATTACCAAATGCTAGGGAGATATTTGAGTAACCCAGGTATGGAACACTGGAAGGCAGCCAAGCGAGTGTTGAGATACCTAAAGAGAACAAGGGACTATATGCTCACATATCGGAGATCGGAACAGCTCGAGGTCATTGGATATACCGATTCTGATTTTGGAGGATGTGTCGACAGCATGAAGTCAACATCAGGATACATCTTTATGATGGCAGGTGGTGCTGTGTCATGGAAGAGCGCTAAGCAGTCATTGGTAGCCTCCTCCACTATGGCAGCTGAATTTGTTGCATGTTTAAGCATCTAATCATGGCGTATGGCTGAAGAACTTCGTCACAAGTCTGAAAATTGTGGATTCTATTCAGAAACCACTCAAATTATTATGTGACAACAATTCAGCAGTGTTATACGCAACCAACAACCGAAGTTCGTCAAAGTCGAAGTACATTGACATTAAGTTTTTGGTTGTAAAAGAGAGAGTGCAGAAAAATGAATTATGTATAGAACACATAGGTACAGACTCCGTGATTGCGGATCCTCTTACTAAAAGATTACCACCCAAGCAGTTTCACGAACATGTTGCTCGTATGGGTGTAATATCTATTTAGGATAGTTAGAAAATGTGGGAGTCTGAATATGTTTAAGTTTTGTTTTTGGATGTTCTATGTAATGTAATTGTAAACAGTTTTGTTGATATATACAAGTTGCATTCAGTTTCAGTTTCATTATTTCTTTCTTTAAAGTTTAAAGTTTTTGATCTCATACAGTAAAGTAAAGGTGACTCAATTAGAAATAGGCACGTCTAATCACACTTGCGTGTAATTTCTAAACTATATGTCCAAATTAGATTCATGTCATTCAGTTATGTTGGCAGCGTGATTTATGTCGGTTTAGTTGCGAATAAATGTGACAAATGCCGCTTAAGTTCTTTGTTAGCATAATTGATGGACGGGATTGTTTAAGAAATACAATAAGTAAAGACAGAAAAGTTGCATGCAATAAAGTTAAGAATATATAATCAAAATGTTGCACTTGTCCATGTGGGAGATTGTTGGATTTAGAGACGTCTAATTACAATAATAAAGTTGGACATGCGTGCATTATGATTATGATATCAAATACTGTCGCAAGATTACATTTATGTAATGATTAAAATATGCCAAATAATGTGATTAATTAAGTCATGGCATTATACGTATTTATATAAGGTTTTGGATACGAATACATATAGAACAATGTTAATCAATATAATTGTTAATGGACCGATTATAGTTGATTAAAATAATAGCAGTAATAAATATAGGCTAAATAAGGAAATCAGAATTTATTCTGATTTATTTCGGTTTTTCTGGAGGTTCCTGATTTCCAGATCCTTGAAATGAAATCAAGATTTCTTGGCAAACTTGTTTTCCAAGTATTAGCCAATTTTCGGCTGCCCTAGGTTTAGGGTTTTGCACTGCTATAAAAGGGCTGAGTCTCCAAGGCTTGCGATCATCCATCACAATTGTCTGCTCCATTGAAGACAAGATACTCTGTCATAATATTTAGGATAGCCAGAGAAAAGGATTGCAAGTTCTTGGAAGGACTCGAGAGCCAACAACTCAAGTCAAGACCAGGAGCGTATCAACCCAGAGCCTTGGAAGCTGTCTGATTGATAGCATACGGAGGCCTTTGAAGATGGAAAGTAAGTTCCGCTGTGCATTAAGTTTAATTTCTTACAAAGGAGTAGATCTTGGTTAGGGTTTAAAGTAATTAGGAAAACCCACAAAGTATAACCAACATACAAAGCATCAGTTATTTGTATTGTATGAAGTCAAATTAATGTGTCAATATCTTTACCCTCCACCTTCTTTTGGAGTCCGTAGAGATTCGCTTGCTATATGTAGCGGAGTAGGTCCGCTGAGCATGGACCTACTTTTGAGTTCAATGGACTTCGTGCACAAAAATTGAAATAGGTGCGTATGGATATTAAAGCGGAGTGCACAGATTGTAAAGCAGATCAGATGAACTTGAAACCCATCGTACCTAAAATAGTTCTGATGCCCATCGACTTGGAACAGATTATATCTAAAAAGAATTGGAACAGCTTATATCATCTAAGAAAAAAGAAAAGGGAAAAATATAAGGATGTCAATGTTTATGTTTTGGGTTATGAAAGGAAGGTGAGAGATCAAAATTTATATCCCAGCTACAACCGTCAATGGATTTGGTTCAAATTAAAACTTTAGAGAATTACAACAACTATTTTTTATTAAAATAGAAACTATTTTCATCAATATCCATTTAGTTATGGGCTGATTCCAGATACTCCAACATGCTGCTGCGAAGAAGACATTCGATGTCTTTGCATCCATCTACAACCTGCTTGCTTTACTCCTTGACTTAATAGACATACTCTTGCACCGTTTCATCACTTGAAGTTTGCTTACTTATAATTGTTGAATTTAATTATAACATAACCAAAACAGGCTAATCGATTTCGGGTTGAATAATAAAAAAGTTAATTGAATGTTACATGTTAAAAAAGTCATTGGTACCACAGAACATCAGTACTAGCTTGTATTTAGTTTTGTTTTTCTTCCTTTTCCAACTCATTTAATTATTCTAAACTAGCTAATTAAGTATGTCAAATTATTTGTAGGCGTAACAAAGATGCAAGAATGATGATCAAGAACAAAGCACGAGTTGAGGGATCCATTGTTGAGGCGTACGTTTTAAAAGAGATATCGACTTTTTGTTCCCATTATTTCGATCCTGATCGGAGAAAATTTCAATTGAGCAAGGGAAGGCATGATGTTGGCCCAGAGATGCCGTTAGATGGAAAGCCCGCGATCTTTAACTACCCGGGTAAGGGCCGTGGCAATAGCCTAAGGAATCTAAGCTGGGATGAAATGACTGCTGCACAAATCTATGTGTTGGATAATAGCGGATGTCCTTTCATTGATGATCTGTCTGAGTAAGTTATCTCATCGAATCATACTAATTGGAGATTGGACCCATATTTGGTTCATTACAATCGACTTGCATATAGATAATGATGAAGGAACTACTGCTACAAATGTATTCAATCTAACTTTTTTAATAAATTTCTGCTACAAATTGAATGCTTCTACTACTGATATATATGCAAGTCAAAGTACAATTCAACAATGATGCAAGTCAATGATGATTGAATACATTTAGTTAAAAATCATTAACAAATTGTACATATAGATAATCATCATTAACAAATTGAATGCTTTCTAACTACAAATGTATTCAATCATCATTGACTTGCATATTCCTTCATCAGCTTAGTAGTATTCAATCTAACTTTTTTTAATAAACTTCTGCTACAAATTGTACAGGGCATTCAATGCTAGCGTTAGAGCAAGAAATCCACGCCAAACTTTAGATGAAGCATCATTGCAGAGAATTCGTGTTAAAGATTCTGCCATTGGATTCGTAATAAAACACAGTATGATCTGAATTGTGACATACATATCAAAAACTTGTGTTCCGGACCAAAATCTAGAGATAACCCCTTACAAGGTATACGACATCAATGGCGTAAGATTTGACACATATGAACACGGCTCCGGCAAAGCAACTCGTAGCAACGGGGTATGCATCGTTGCAGAGGATCAAGAGTACTACGGAGTTATAGGGATGTAGTTGAGCTAGTTTACGAAGGATTCGACAAGATTGTGCTCTTCGAATGTTATTGGTTTGATCCAATAAGTGGAGTAAGGTGGACAAGAAGCATGGCCTTGTTGAGGTCAAATACAGCGGTCTTAGAAGACTACCTGATCCCTTTGTGTTAGCAGCTCAAGCAATTCAAGTAATCTACCTAAAATATGCATCACATGATCTAAGTGAGTGGATGGTGGCGATAAAACAGGACGCAAACCAAACTGGGATCATCAAACGGTTAGAACTGACTCAGACCCCGACATTTTTCAAGAACAGTGGCCGGGTTGTGATTACGAGGTTACGGGTGGAGAGGAGTTAGATATACATACTGTTTTGGTAGATCAAGGCATTCTAGAAGCAGTGAACCAGGGAGAACTCGCGAAATTAACCTCACGTGTCCAGTCCACAGTAAGAGATGATGAGACCGGGTCTGAAATCGAAGAAGAAAATGAACTTAATAATGATGAAGGAACCGATCAATTAGAGGAAGCGTATGGTTCGGAAGCTGATGAACCATACGGATGGTATGTGTATTCATCCTTTAATTTCAGCATCTTTTAATTACATATGATAATTCGATTTGACTTTATTAATTTCAAGTGCAATAATTCTCACTAAATAACATTTCTTTTATCCAAACCAAAATTAAACGCTAACATATCATTTTTGTTATAATCTGATCCTATAGGTGATGACAATGAAGTTTACAAACATCTGGACTTCGAGCGCAAATGAATATTGTCATGCTAGTATTGTATTTTCATTTCGGCAAACATATAGCTTAATTATGAACTTAATTCCTTCCCATTTTTTTTATTTCTAGCTACTCCTTTAATTTCATATTTTGGTTAAATCTATATTTGTGCTTGTTAAAATGCATTAAGCATAATGTGATTGTATCTGGTACAATTTGTGACACTAATTGCTATGCAATTGTAGAACTCAATTAATATTTATGCTTGAATTAATTAAGCTTGGAAAAGTTATTTCATTTATATTGAACTATTTATCAATCATTAAAATTTTAGTTTGTAATATATTATTTTTCAAGAAACTGTGGTAATTAATTTGTTATATTTCAGTTTAATTAGCAATTTTTGTAATTGGGTAAAGTGGAAAATAAGAGCTGCAGCTAGCAGGGCGACCCATCTTATTCCTGTGGACATACGCACGGAAATGAAGGACATAACAGTACAAACATAGATTGCTGCGACCCATCTTATTCCCGTGGACATACGCACGGAAATGAAGGATATCACAGTGCAAACATAGATGGCTGGTCCCACATAGTATTCGCGAGGCTATTTTAACCTTATTGCAAGGATATTTCAAAGTCTATTGCGAGGTTACTCTATCGTGAGGCTATTTGAAGCCCCTCGCGAATTCATTATAGTTATCCTCGCGAAAACCCGGCTGTTGTTGTTGTGCATATAGGCAGGAACCACAATGGATAAGATATTCGGTTCCATAAAATAAAGAACAAATTTTTCATCTTCATAGCATTCCAATTTTTGACATGAAAGCGCAAGTTATATAGCTTCCTCCAGTTAAGATCCTATATTACGGTAAATCTTAATTATTAACAAAATAAATTTCAAGACATTGAAAGGTGGTATTCTAGGCTCCGTACATAGTACACACGACGAGGGCACAATGAATCATTTTTTTTTAAACATATCACAAGTGGTTGTTCGACAACAAGAGATTAAGCTTTCTTAAGGCTTATAGGCATTATCAACTGTGACGAAAATAATTGTAACCAACAGAGAGAATTTTAGTATATGAATTTATTGACAAAAATAATATTCTTCATTAAAAAATCGCATACTCCAGGGTCCAAATCAATAGATGAATTTTATTATACGAATTTTCGAAATGTTCGTTACGAATTTCAATGTAGTAACTCTTTGCAAATAATCTTACACAATAAATTGACGGTCATATATATATATATATATAGAGTAGAACTAAGGTGAGCTGTGCTCACCAACGGATTTGGTGAGCACACCTCCAAAAAACGCATTTCCAAAGTTCAAATAGTCGATTCGAACCTTCCAACGTGTTCTTCATATTAATATGTGCTTGGAGACCAAATTTTACATTTTTTGGAAATTTTTTACTATTTTTTTAGAATTTTTCAAAATCAGTGTTTTTTCATTAAATAAAAAAAAAATTCAAAAAATTCAAAAAACACTGATTTTGAAAAATTCTAAAAAAATAGTAAAAAATTTCCAAAAATGTAAAATTTGGTCTCCAAGCACATATTATATGAAGAACACGTTGGAAGGTTCGAATCGACTATTTGAACTTTGGAAATGCGTTTTTTGGAGGTGTGCTCACCAAATCCGTTGGTGAGCACAGCTCACCCTAGTTCTACTCATATATATATATATGCTGGCTACTTCACCATTGGAACACTACTAGAATTTCCGCATTTTCCATGGGCAGGAAAATGGCTTTTTCCATGGGCTTCCGCATGGAAAAAGCCCAAAAATGGCTTTTTCCATGCGCTGCCCATGGAAAAAGCCCCGTCGCAAATACCCTCGTTGGAAATAGTCAGTATTTCCAACGGGGCCGTTGGAAATGCCTGATTTCGGCATTTTCCATGAGCTGGCTCATGGAAAAAGGGCGCATGGAAAAAGGGCGCATGGAAAAACTTTCGAACTTGGCCACCGTCTGGATTATTTCCAAGGGGAGCATCGGTGGGGCCCACCTTAGTTTTTCCAAGGGGATCAAACGAGGGACCCACCGAGTATTTCCAAGGGGATCAACCGAGGGACCCACCGAGTATTTCCAAGGGGAGGGAGCGTTGGTCCCACCTGTATTTCCAAGGAAGACGCTCGAGTATTTCCATGGCAATCTACGTGGGACCCACTTGAGTATTTCCAAAGGCAGTTTACGTGGGACCCACTCCAGCATTTCCATGGCCAGTGAAAGTGGGCCCACCTGGTCAGATCTGGGCGCTATTATTTCCTTGTATATACCCACGGAAATACTGACCTCCTTTTTTTGCTACCAGAATGCCCACATATGAACAATCCTCCCTGTACCGTCCCGATACCGACCCAGTAGTCCATTACAATCCCCACTTCTCATTGAAACTGATAAACATAAATTCATCTTACAAATAGATAGAAAATACAACATACAAGCATTTAATAGGCATAAATCATTAACATAGCATAATCTACATACATTGTACCAACAAAATGTGAAAACCCCATTAATACACTATCCCTGTGTAATTGCACATTGCTAATACACCCAAAATATACCCACTATGAGTTAACAAAAATTCACATAATTAAGTTACGATCTAGTTTGCTGATATGTTAGAGCTTGTAAATTCACAAAAATGTGCACTTTCCTACACTAAAAGGTCAGGTTCATGTTGAAGGTAGATTGTCCCACCATCCATCCTCCCCTGCAATTGCCTCATTTCCAGGTGGAGCTTGATTCAAGAGTGCTTGGAAAGCCCCTCCTTGACTTGGTTGCATAGGAAAAGGAAGACCCTATGTATACCACATAAAGAGAGACAACATGTTATATTTATGAGGGTTTTTGCATGTACACCCTCAAAATAATAAATTTAGCAATTTAAGCATCGGAATATCTAATTTATTCTAACAATAAAGGATTTCATCAAATTTTGCACCATACAATTATATCTTGTGATTGCACTGGGTGGTTGTTAAATGGGTTTTTGTTAGAAGTTAATTTTAAAGTTGAATGTGATTATACTTCACCTTTTATATTTAAATCTTAAAAGGTACCAATATTAACTTGACATACTTGTACCAGTAGGAATATGAACCCTTCATTTGGGTGGTTGTTTTGGTAATGATTTAAATGCAGGGAAAAAAACATTCTATAACCACTTACATGGGAGATGGGCATATTCATATCTGAAGCTCCATCTTTAGAGTGTTGAAAGGGAGGCCCTTGACCCTAACAATAAAATACAAAAATCACAATGTTATAATTCATATATCCCAATATTTGGTCAGATTTATGAAATTTAAATCATTCAGTTCACAAGTCAATAGTTGTACCTGAAAAGTAGGCAAATTCCCCACACCTTGCTCAGTTCCAGAACCGTTTGCTTGAGCCTAAGTTTAACAATGCACAATGTGTATTGTTAGTGTACCTCTATTATCTAAACTCCTGAGACAAGCACAACAGGATCAAATAAAGAACTACAATTTATTGCAGAAATGCTCCTGTTCTGCACTTAATCCTTTATTTTACATTTTGGCACCTGTCAGTTCAAGGGCTGGTAAGAACACACAACCGATTCGAAGCCAGTACCATTAGCACCCATCGATCACACCGCCAACACAGAGCACTAGCACAAGCAATCACTCAATCAAGCAACAAATAAAGAGGGTTTGGTTACAATAACAGATACAACAATATTTTGTCAATTATCGTATATGTTGGAATTTCCTAAACAGAAACCTAATTCAATTGGAATAATATAAATCATGTCCTTACACCCCTTCTCCTTTTCTCCTTTATACCCAAAGATAAACAACCTGAAACTTAGTGATGGCCAGGTATACGATATTCAGATCGACACAGCGGGAGTTATGTAATAAAATGTTTCTACACAAATTGGAATTACGTACCTGCAAAGTAGGTTTTTGAGCACCACAAATTGAGAATAATTGGTTCAAGTACAAGTCAAAAGTTGCCATTTTTCTGTCCCTCTCGGCCTTCTCCTCCTCATGATGACGGTCACGGTCAGCTAAGAGCACTGCTACGTCTGCGCGAGAGAACATTGTCTGCACTCCATTGTTTGTCACACCAGAAATAGAAGATGTTGTGTGGCTGGTCCTGGCTTGGGTGGTTGTTGTTTGCCCCTCTTTTTGAAGCATGCTTCCCAATCCTCGGACCCTACCGTGGCTTGATCCGCCCACAGCTGAGAGAAACATGGCGCTCTCGTCGAGGTCAGCATTGGCCTGATCAGCCATCATGTCTCTCACCTTGTGCTATGATTTGTTCCAAATTTAAAATATGAGAAATTTAGATATATGCCCATCATAACTTCATCAATTAGAAACACTTAGATAAATTGTAGGATGTAAAGTTTTTTGCTTACTGAATGTGAAAAGAGTGTGGGGTATGTTTGTCAATTTTGTTTTTAAAATAATTAAATTAAAGATTAATTAAATGAATGGGGATAAAAGAAAGGATGTTGAGTTTTTATGGCGATTTTGGATATTATGTTGTTTTTATTGCATGGAGATTGGCTATATCAAAACAGCCCCTGGGTATACTAGAAATTTTCCCTATTATTAATATCCCCATTTTTTCCTTTATTCACTTAAAAAAGTAGTTATTTACCCATCTAAACTGTACTCCTGTTCTCCTAACAAAAATCAAGTCTCGCATAAGTAAAAAAAATGAATACAATGTAATGTACGTAATGCAACTTACATAAACCGTCTCTGATTCTGTGTTGGAAAATTTTAAGGTGTTGGTATCCAAATCCGGAATGTGTGTGGAAACTTCCTCGGTACTTGCATCCATTAGCCCGTTGCCATCACTGTTGGCATTGTTTTCCTCCTGTCCAGACACAGCCTTCATGGCAGCTTCAATTTGGGCGACAACCGGTGATTTGCCATTTACTTTACGACAATGAATATGTGCATAAAGTTGTACTTTAGAAGGCTCTTTGCCCTTGCACAAGGTTGTCTCCACAATAAAATGAATAAACAAGCAGTGGTAAAAGGTTAGATTAATCTGTAAATTACAAGTACTAATAAGTAAATAGCATAAGTGTTCATGCAGCTTACCAGCATTCGATGGTGCTGGTGTGAGCTTGCTGACCCACCGTGGTGTGACGTGCGTCCGCGAGTTGTGCGGTTAGCATGGTTTCGTCTACTGACCCCTTGCCAATCCTCGGTGAAAAACATATCACACAAGCCATGCCAGTTGGGGTGGTCAAGGCACCAATGCGGAATCGCGGCCTTCCATGCTTGTAAGTTTCTGCCAAATTTTTTGATGCAGCTATCCCTCGCCTCGTGAAGCTCCTCGCTGTACCTTTTGCTCGCTATGGCCTCCAGAACATCCCGACAATGGTCATTGTCTTCCCCGTCACGGTACCTGAATTTCTTCTGCAAAACATATATATGCACTGTCTTAATAGTGGTCCATGACCCTAAAATTTAAATAATGGCAACTGATCTTGAATGTATTTGATGAAGTTCACTTAATAAATTATTCAAGGACATTTTCATAAATTATCCAATCAATTTGTTTTGGGACCTCAAGGTGACTAGTAATTACTGTTGACTAGTTTGGGACCTCAAAGGCTTAGATGATTAACTTTTCATCACTTATCCAATCAATTCCTGGTTGTGAATCCATGATATACTATAATTAAAATAAAGGGTACCAAAAAGAGAAACTCGATATTATTCTTTGTGGCGTCATCAAAGGCAAGGAAGCTTCTCAATGGTCCCGGCATATTCTGTAGGGCAAGCCTATTGATAGCAACATGTGAACAAGTGAACAAGGGTATATAGAATAAGCATAGTGAAGTACCATTTCTGAGAGGAAACTTTGATACAATAATGCTACCAATTTTGATACCCTCATTTGGTAGCATAGAAATTTTAGAAATAAGGGTATCAAAATTTTGATAACATATAAACTCTGTGCATAAAATAAAGGTAACCCTTAGAGGATAAACTCTGTGCATATAACTTATTTTAGAAATTTTGATAAAATAATCATAGACAACATCAACACCCTTGCCTTCTGTAATTTCATGATCCGCCTTGTACCAATATTCATAATATAAGAAAATTTCAACTTCTTTTTCCTAATTTAAATTCCCTCCTAAATATCAGAATATATAGCATGAAAGTGAATTTCCAAGAGATATAGAGGAAAGTACTGTGATAGAAGAATCTAGAAGAGAATCAAAGAATAATAGTGGTGCTTATTGGAGTACCCCGGGAAAAGATCTCTACTTGAAGGGGATTGAAATATTTGGAGGAACAGGTAATTCTTGAATGAACAATTAGGCTGAATACAGAATTTAAATTCTAACTAATATTCAGTCATTAACAAGTCTAACCATAGCACCCTCTCTTTTATCTTTCTGAATCTTATGTTAATTAGTCTCTTTCTGTTTTTAGTTGCCTAATTGCTAGAAACTTGCTTTCTGGCATGAAGACATGCATGGAGGTATCAAGTTACATGTTCAGCAATGGTTCTTCTATGTCAAGTCGACCTCTCTTGACAACATCAAATTTTGATGATTTTGGAACATCTGATCAAGATTACATGGTATGAAAACCTTATATATTTACTAGTAGTAGAAAATCAACATTTATAATTTTTTTTTTTAAATTATTCCCAAGTGTTTTTATCAAGTCTAACATATTTACTGCATTCCTGATCAGTAAGGCAAGGGTGTTGATGTAGTCTAGAAATTTTGATAAAATAATGCTACATTGGAAGCACCTACATTGGTAGCATATAAACCCTTATTTGAGAAAATTTCTAGCACTTTCTATGCTACATTTCAGAACCAGCAAACATTATTTGATCACATTGGTGCTTATATGCTACATATCAGAAGTTGATAAAACTGAACTATTACTCTTTTTTTATTTTTCAATGAAGGAGTGACTTATAAATTTCTAAATCAAACCAGGTTTGATATATGATTTATCGGAGTGATGAAAATTTTCTAAATTTCAATTCCTCAAACTCCTAATCTGATTAAAATTGAACTGTACAATGGTATTGATGTGAATGTTCAATGTGAGTGTTCAAAAGAAAACAGGCACAGCAAAGCAATTGAAATGAAAGGACATGTTACCTAGTGATTGCTGCGCTTATCTGATTTGGATTGTCGTCGCATGTGAACTCGCGAGGCCCAACGGGCCAGATTATTGGGCGGTCTTCCAGTACATCCGTCGATTTTCTGATAATTCCAGGACCTCGTCCCTTCTTCCTTGGGGGTTCCGGTGGTGCAAGTTCACGGTCTGGGCTAGCATTTGAGCACTAACCATCATCAGGTACAGCCTGTGAACTCTGCTTTCTCTTTGAGTATTTTTTGCAATTTGCTCTTCGTAGACCAGATTTTCTGGGGGATGTGTGCTGTGTTGCCAACCTACATTTCGAAAGGGTTCATTACTTTTTCAGTTAATTTCTTGTATACCAGATGTGTTGTGTTGCAATTTGCAATTTGCTTTTCGTAGACCAGCCTTAAAAGTTAAAATGTAGATTATGTACAAAATAGTCAAAATACGGCAACTCTGACAAAGAAAATTATTTTCGTAGACCAGATGTGTCTGGTGGTATTCCATTTGCAATGGTCAGATACGGCAACTCTGACAAAGAAAATTATTTTCTTGACGTGAAGAATTGAATGTATACCAGTAAAATCCAAAATGCTGTTACAAGAAAACAAAAATGAGTGCATTAAATTATGTGATGCACTAAGTAAACTATATGGCACCAAATAGTCAAAATTATAAAACAAATGCCTGCCATGCTAATCTACCTATCTTGGTCATTATATTTACCTCCTTTGTAAAAACAGGCTTAGGAGACAATTTTGGGCTTTAACAGGGTTTAGATAGTCATTGCCTACATTTTTATTTCAAAATAAATTAAGTAAACTTAAAAGCATCTTAACTTTTAAGGCTGCAGCCCACTGTCATAAAAAGAGACACATTTCCCTACATCTTACTCCACCGAGTGAATTAATTTAGATCATAACTCCAACTATCAAATAACTACCAAATAAGATGTAAAATATAAGGAGCAACATGAACATGAACATGAAGTAAACAATTTAATACTGATTAATTTTACTCCGCAACCAAACGTAACATATAACCAGTGTAACTTTAATATTTGACGAATGACAGGACTGTTAACAAACCATATAACCAGTGTAACTTAAAATTTGACGAATGAGTGTAATATCATGCAAAACCACAGAACCATATCCAGTCATCCTGACAACAACTGGTAGCAAAGTACTTTGTCGTTTCATTTCTGTATAGTATGTTTAAGCAATAGTTTATTAGTTATGAGTGCTGTCAATTTAGGTAAACAGCAAACATTAGAACAAAACTATAACAACAACTGGTAACTTGAATATTGGTAACTTGAATATTGATGAATGAGTGTAATGTTATACAAAACCACAACCCTATAACGGTCATCCTGACAACAACTGGTAGCAAAGTTATTGGGTGTTGATCTTTTCAGTTGCAAAATGATAACCTTTATATTATCCAACAATAATAGAAATCCTATTTCTTTCAAACATAGGAAACTTAAGACTCCATTAACTAATTAAAGAATAATCTTAAATCAATAACTAAATTGTACATTGGTTTTTGCCCAAAATTTTAAAACTCAGCTTAAAACCTTCTTTTAAGCTGCCGCCCCTGGCACAAGAAGCCTTTAATTGGAATAGAAGAGAAAGAATTTCAGAAGGGGTATAAAGGAGAAAAAGAGAATGCAGTTGATGTGTAGAGAAAAGGAGAAAAGTATATGCAAAACCCTAGACTGAAATGTCGCCTCATTCTCAAATAAATGCAAATCAAGGAAATTTGAAGGATTTTAGGGAGAATTACCAATTTAGTTCGAATTCGATCAAGTTAGGAAGCACCACTTGCATATACTTCTCTCCTTTTCTCTACACAAATCCTTCTCTGAGTTTGTAACTCCGATTTGCTTTTCAATGTTTCTCTGATGGTGTACCTCCGATTAGTGTGCATTTTAGATCTGAGCGATTGAGAGAGAGTGGGGATATTAGAGGATGGCGAAACTAACGGGGAAAATGAGGGGGAAATTTTGGCGGCCATCGAAAAATTTCGGAGCATTCGGCGAAATTTGGATTGAAATGCGGGGGAAATTCGGGCGGCCATAGGGTTCTGGATGAGATTGGGGGGGGGGCGGAAGCGGCTGGTGTAAAACTAAAAGGCTAAAATTCGGAGCATGCATCTTCCTGTTCGAATTGTAATAGGCAGGGATGGTTAAATCGGAGACTGACCGTCTGATCATGATCAGAGCCATTCCAGTCTCCGCCAAAATACGCACTTTTCCTTTAATATTCGTGCGGATGTCAATTAAACGGTTTAGATATTTTAACGCACCATCCACCATTGCATCAGGCGAAAATTGTGCAGGGTGAGCGCTGCTTCCTTACAAAATAAATGAAATGATCAATTGATGTTCAAATGGACAGAGCTGTTTATTCTTTGTGCAGTTTTTTATCAGTTTCGAACTCTTGTGATGTTATATTATGAGAATTGCTTCCATTGAATTATGCTCTGTTAATAAATCTGCCTGAAATATGTATACATCAGAGAATTGTGATTTTGCATACATTAGTGATGTTAATTAAATTACTTTGGTATGATTAAATGGATATAAGAACTGATAAATTGTTACAGTTTTAAATTTTGAAGATATTATAATATTTTATAGAATTGTTTATTTTAACTTATTTGAATGACCAAATGTTGTTAATGTCAAAATGGTTATTAAGTAAATTACATGCTAGTGAATTAATGTATACAGTTAATTAGAAGAAAATACTAAATTTGCAAATGATATTAGATCTAATAATCATGTTATGATTGAAATGACATGTTTATGGATTATTAATTGATTTTGGAAAAAAAAAATATGTATCATAACATGTTTGTTGCATCATTAGCTCATTGCCTCAATGTTGAACATAGCACATGAACTCTCGAAGTGTGACATAATGAAGATCCACGGGTATACAAAGTCCGATGGTCAATCGGAACCGTTAAATTTGAAGAATAACACATTATAATCACTATATTGAAATTTCAATAAATTTGATGTTCATTCACTCACCGATCAAGCTCACGTAAAATACATTCATCGTATGGCCACAAACTCTTCACGATGGATCGATGCTTCGACATATGAAAAAGTTGGAAACTTTTGTTTGGTTACGTTCAATGTTTGCCCTTGATCGTTTAGAACCTGATTTGGTATAATTTCATTGCGGATCGACCGTTGATCGAGCACGTCAAAATGAACGGTCCTCAATTATTCGCTCAATTTTGAAAAGTAATTAATGTTGAAATTATATGAAATTGACTATTTCAAACATTATTTGATCACATGGTATGTAAAAATGTATGAAATGTATTTTAGGTAATTTATTTCTATTATTTTCTGTACAAAATTCTCTAATTTCATCAATCTCTGATGTGGAACGTCTGATAGACGATGAAGAGTTAGGATTAACAATGGATGTGTCCATTACAGCTCTGGAGGTATATTTCTCTGAGGTAAGACAATATTTCTGTTTGCATCGTACCATCTTGGAACACATGCTATCTGTTAATAATCGTGCGCACCCTAATCTTATGGCCCCGATTTCACATGATTTACTACTTTACCGTAGAGGATAAAAATTTTGGTAGGTGCGCTTCAAATGCGAAACAGAAGGGTTTGATATACACTCTCTGTTGTGAGCCCGGGACTTAGCCGAATTTTTGAAAAACCCTTCCCTTTCTAAACCCTCTCCCTCCCCCCGAGGCGCCCCTCTCCTCTCAATCGCCAACCCGCCCCGTCGCCGTTCAATCGCCAACCCTCTCGATCGCCATCCCCTCTCCTCTGAACAACCCCTCTCCGCTCAATCGCCAACTCCTCTCCGCTCAGTCGCCAACCCCTCTCCTCTCAGGCGCCAACCCTTGCCTCTAAATCGCCGCCCCGTTGCGGTTCCTCTCAACATTGAGGTGATCGCCCCTCTCCTCTCTCAACCCACGGGTAAGTACTAAAGTTCCTCTCAACATTTAGTGAAAAAATATTATTAGAAGGGTTTCTGTCAAAAATGCTTTGAGAAGGGTTTTGCTATCAATCTTAGAAAAATGCTTTGAGAAGGGTTTTGTGTATTTAGTGAAAAATGCTTTGATGTGGTGGCAGATTTCAGAAGGGTTTCACTGAAAAAAATACTTTTAGAAGGGTTTCTGTGAAATCCATTATCCTTTATTAGGCTGTAATCCATTATAGTGAAAAAATACTTTTAACAGCCTAATTAAAATCCCCTATCCTTTCTGTCTCTAGGAATTTGCTATCAATCTTGGTGCTTGCCGCTAATACTTTGACGGCCGTGAGGCGAGGCAATTCCTTGGTGCCGGACATTTTCTTGACTCTTTGCGTTGGAGCCTCTTTCGGGTAATTACACATGAATTATAATTGCAGGTTTTATCTCTGTTGTTATAGAATAAAGTATGAGATTAGGCCAATTGCGATGTCATCAATTTTTCAGTTATTCCGCCAGATGAGTGGAATAAAGGCCTCAGTAGTTATTCTTTCATGTCACATGTGATTTAATTGAGTCAAACTAAGATGAAATAAGCCGATCTTTAGGCTAGCCTAAATTGACCTAAATAAACTCACCTATTTAGATGTCTTAAGTTTAATCCATAGTTGGGACCCACCGTCAATCTATAAAAAGAAGAAATGCATGTTTATTGATTCTTGCTTCTCTAATTTTTATTTTCTATGTACTGACTAGACTTGAATATTGCCATGATCAATCAGATTATACATATGAATTGTGTTAGAAAATTATGAGAATGGTTGAACACCTCTAGACTATACATATATCAGCCCCCCCCTTTGATCAGGTGCTTGTGTTGTATTTTTGTTGCTTGGCTGTGCCTGTTTTCTTTGTTGCATTCCTATTATAAGTCTCAGAAAAAACAACAAAACCAGCCTCTGAACCTGTGATGTCTCTGAACCAAGCTTTTTCTTGATTATAAGTCTCCGAACCTGTGATGTCTCTGAACCCTGTGATGTCATCTAATTTGATATTATATTTACCCAAATTGGTTATGTTAATCTAATTTTCTTATCAGATTAACCAATCTAATAATATAAAATTAGATTAACCATACTTATAATCTCAGAAAAAACCAGCCTTAGTGCTGCGATCGATCATCAAGTTAGGTGTTTTCAACGAAAGTCTCTTCTCCGATCGATATCCCCAATTCCAAACGTAATTAAGATAAATCTTTTGGAGCAAAAATGTAACCCTTTTTGTGTGTTTTCTTTTTTGGAGCTAATAAATAATGCTTGTAGAGTTATGTTAAGTGTGTTTTCTTTTTGTGTTTCCTTGAGCAAAAATTGCACACCTGTTGTTTTCTTTTTGTGTGTTTTCTTCCTTTACTGGTTGTATATGAAAGTTAACTTTTGAATATGCACCACACAATCAACGCTCCTAATTAATACTCTCATATGTCTCATGCAATTAATAGAATTATATGATTAGAATTTTTGAATAGAGATGCATATACCCAGTCATGTTTAGTGATGTTATAGTTAGTTATGATTAGAATTACATGATTAGAATTCTCGGGGATTTAGTGATGTTAATTATGATGTATTGTTTAATTTATTGCTGTTGCACTACGTACCATCTTTCAAAGCTTCTTAATATTGCTGTTGCACTATTAATTAATAGTTATTGTTTAATTTAAATTCAGTATTATCTCATATATGTTTGCTTCACTTGTGTAATTTTTGTTAAGATTGACTCTTTATAAATTATGTCTGCCATATCACCATACCTTAAAGTTTTTATAGGCTGTAAAAGTTAGTATATTTTAGTTGTAAAGAAATGTCTCTATATAATGAATTTACTGTATAATGAATTGTTTCTTAATTGTAAAAATGTCTCTACATTCTTACCCTTTTATTTTATTAATTCTTGATTTATTGGTGTTCATTGGCACAGAAAACATGTCCAGTGACGATGATGCCTCTCAGTTCATGGTCGTACCTCGCCGTAAATCCCCGAGAATCAATCCGAGCGCCACGAGTACGATGTCAGCTGGTCCCCCGCCAGAGGAGTCTCACAACCCGCGACAACCGATTCATCCAGAGGAGTCTTACAACCCGCAACCACCGATGCAACCCCAGATTCAGCCAGAGACTCGTGCACGTGCAGCGAAAAAATCACAAGCCAAGTTGAGCACCATGCCAAACCCTAGGAGATCTGCGAGGCTCAATCCCGGTGTTTCCGGGTCCCTTACAATGCCACCGACTCAGGGCCATACACCGGAGCAGGCCAAGACATCCTCAAAATCCAGTGGGACGAAGATATTTTTTGGCCCAAATCCATCTTGGCCACCAGGTAAACCAGGATTTAAGAAGAAAATCACAACCGGCAAACCACCTGGAGATACTCATCCATCTCCAGAGGGAGTCGGTGCCCAGTCCACGCCACCGGATTCATCCACTATTGTACGGGATGTGACTCGTCACCAACTCGTGCAGAGGCATCGGGTCCTGCCATGTCACCGACTCCCTCTGAGGCAGCACCTCCTGCTATGTCACCGACTCGTGCAGCCGACTCAGGTCCTGCTAGGGCACCGACTCGTGCAAAGGCATCGGGTCGTGTAGAGTCGAGTCCCGCTATGTTACCGACTATTGCAGAGGAGTCGGGTCCTGACTCGTCACCGACTCGCACAGAGGAGTCGAGTCCCGCTATGTCACCGACTCGTGCAGAGGAGTCGGGTCCTGACTCATCACCGACTCGTGCAGAGGCATCGGGTCCTGCTATGTCACCGGCTTCGACTAACACCCGTTCAGCTGAACAAGAAATGTCCTGGGCTTCGTGGGAAGATATTAACATGTTTTCAAATGAGTGGGATCCATGGGAGAATGCGGGCCAGACAGACACACCAGCTCCGAAAGATGCACATGCTGGTGATGGAAGTGAGTCTGGTCAGTCGATTGCGCAACAGTCGCTATTAGATGACGATGGCAGTAGGAGGTGTCGCCTCCGTCGGCCACTTCGCTGTTGTCCCGAAGCTTTTACAGCACACGGGCAAGAGTTGGAACAGGCGCCAGCTGCTGGCAAGGGAAAGAGAAAGCGAAACAAGGGTAAATCTGCCGTGAGGGCAACGCGGGGTCTTGGCAAGCCTCGTGATCCAATGCGTCCGGAAGACAGACCAGAACTCCAAGTGGCCGGCGACGGGGTGTTCTCAACCTCGCTCGATGACACAAAGGTTATAACCACGATCCGGATCCTAACATTAGAGAACATGCCGGGACCGTATAGATCTTACAACTTCTTTCCAAGTAAGACAAGGTTGTCAATTTTAAAACATTTCCTGCAAAGGTATTCGTGGGGGGCCAGTGAAGACATCGGGCGTTGTCTCGATGTTTTTGAGAACATCGCAGCGGACGCTTACAGTCGGGAGTTGGCAGAAATATGGGCTTGGTATACGAGGAAATACGGGATGGATAAGATGGCTTGGAAAGAAATCCCTCCCAAATGGTGCAAAAATGTAGAAGCCTGGAAGGGGCTGTGCGACATTTGGTCCACTACCAAATGGGACCAGCAATCGGTGACCAACCGTAATAACAAAACCAAAGGAGGTACCCCGGTCCGGCACGTCACTGGTTCTAGGAGCATGTATCGACACAAGCTAGCCATGGTATTGATTTACTACAATAAAAAGAATTAGTGTGCTTAACAATGATTTAATTCTAATAACATCATCTACATGGTTGTTTGAACTTGCAGTCTAGGGAGAAGGGCACACCAGTGGGAATGAGGGAGGTTTTCGATCGAACTCACATGCTAGATACGGAGGAAGGGAAGAAATACGTGTCCGAGAGAGCGGAAAAGGCAGCGGTGAGTGCCTCATCCCTCCACTTTAAATTCTAGTCCATTGAGCATCTTGAACTTAACAAATCTATTAATTTGATGGTTACCTTAGTAATATAAACATTGCAAAAATACGTTGCTTGGTATCCATTCTAAAAGGCCATAAATTGCAATTCAATTATCAAAGTCAAACCTTTAACTTTGCTGTGTAGAGCCATATGTAAATCCAAAAGGTTCCGAATAATCATTCTGACTTGACACCAACTACAGGAATGAAATCCCTAAATTTTTTAATGTGATATTAGTAGTGAGGATTTATTTTAGAAATGAGGTATTGACAACTATTTGCTGTAAATTACAGAAAACCTATTCCGACCTTAAGGAACACTACGCGGGTCGAAAGACAGATGAGGAAATATGGGAGCTAGCTGTCGAAGGAGTGGACCGACGGAGGTTATTCGGATTTGGCAAAAAATCAATTACCAGCAAGGCCACCCGCGTCTTGGAGACACTAGAGGCAGACATTTCTAATCCAACAAAGAGCACTGCCACCTCTGCTAGTGATGCAAATAGGAAATACTCAAAGGACGAGGTGGCAGATTTACTAGCAACTGAACGTTCTCGGTTTGCTGCGGAGATAGTTGCCCAAGAGAAGCGACACAAAGTTGAGATGGAGGAGGTTAAAAAAAACCACGAGTACTCAAGGGAATGTTTTGCTGCGCTCTTCGCAGCAAACGGCCTACCATTACCACCTTTTAAAGTAAGCACATCTCCTATGATGAAGTTATAAACTATTAGCATCGAAGGGTTATATGTAATCTTCGATAACTCTAATTAATATTTTTGTCCTCACAGGGTTCGTCAACAGAGGGCAACGCTGCTGCGGGCCACAGCGGTGGAAGGGCGGATGACACTATACCATCGAAGGGGAATTCTGGAGGGGGAGATGTCTAAATAAACTGATTTGTAATAACCATTTAATTAAGTAGGATGTGATGTATGTTTATGTTTTAAATGCTATGGTTGGAACTGCAGGGTTATATGTGATGCTATGTCTGTGTTTATAACCATTTAATTAAGTAGGATGTGATGTAGGATGTGTTTTATTTAACTTAGGATGTGACTTTAATTTGTACTGGGTACATAGGCAATTTCAAAGATCTTTGTGTTTGCAACATGGGTTTTATGTGGGATCAAACATGGGTACTGTGGTTAGATGGAGAATTACATCTATTTAAGCGTACACTGGGTACGCAATAAAAATATAAATTGTATTCAAACAATTTATGTCACTATTTCCATGGGGATACCGTCAGAAATACCATCACTACCTATTAATCCCAACGTCTCGCCCCATTTCTAGTCTACCTACTGTCGTGTTTCCCGTTTGTACCTCTTTCTAGTCTCGCCCCATCGCCGTTCTGGGACTCAACAGGGGAACTGTAGATCTCCACATTTTCAGCCACTGGTCTCGCAGGTGTGTTGCTATTTTCAGTCAGTGGTCTCGCCAGTGGTCTCCCTCTCACATTTTAAGGCAGTGGTCTCAGCTAGGTAACTCTCACTCTATCTCCACTCTCAATCTTTGGACCAGGCTTTTAGAGCTCTTAATTTGCTGCTAGTGAGCAATAGAGCTGCTAGTGAGCTGCTGGTGAGGGAAATTTATGTAAGTATTACTGCTGGTTACCCACTGTCTTGTGAAATTGTTCAAAACAGCCCCTGTCCTCTCTATGTTTAAGCCTTCGGTTATTAACTCAACTTTAATTTGTATAGATCGCTCAATAGATGGCCACTGATAGGGGATGGATGTACAACAGTCGATCAAATACGGGAGGAAGTCTTGAACCCGACTTTATTGCAGGTGTTACCGAATTCATCGCTTCAGCTGTATCTAAGCCATCGGTTGTGAGTGTCGACACTAATGGAAATCAATGTATCCCCTGTCCGTGTGAAAGATGTGACAACCTACAAAGCAAAGATTTGGAAACCGTCGAACTACATCTTTATCAACATGGTTTTTGCAGCTTATATAATGTTTGGTACAAACACGGGGAGCCACATCCGAATTTCGATATCAACCAACCTCTAAGTCCACCAACCACGAACGATGCCAATGATCAAATAGGTGAAATGGTGAGGGATGCCGCTAGTCAACAATTCAATTGGAATGAGGAGGCACCGGCCGGTGCGGCAAAAAAATTCTTCGACATGATGGAAGCGTCAAAACAACCCCTATGGAAATTGAACTCGACGGGTGAAATGAAATGCGAAGCACACACTGTATTGTCGGCTGTGTCACGTGCCATAGCTTTGAAGTCTAAACACCAATTGAGCCAAAAATGTTTTAATGACATGTTGGGACTCATGAAAAGCACGCTTCCGCCGGGTGAAGAAATGCCGGAAAATTGGTACCAAGCTAGACGATTGGTTGATGGATTGGGCATGGAGGCTAAGAAAATAGATGTATGTCCTAACTTTTGTATGCTATATTACAGTGAGGTGAACAAGAAGAAGACACGGTGTGATGTATGTGGCATTTCAAGATATAAGCCATCCGGAACTAATAAGAAGGCTAAACCAATTCCACAAAAGCAACTTCATTATCTCCCTATCACCCCACGGTTGCAAAAGATGTACATGACCGCAACATCTGCGAAGAATATGAGATGGCACAAGGAAGGTGTGCGTCAAAAAGCCCCGATGATGGTGCACCTGGCGGATGCCGAGGCTTGGAAGCATTTTGCTCGAAAACATCCCGCCTTCGCAGAAGAGCTTAGAAATGTTTGGTTGGGAATCACAACGGATGGGTTCATGCCATTCAACTCGAGTGCAGCCCCATATTCGTGTTGGCCGGTATTTGTTTTTCCGTATAACTTACCACCTGGGATGATAATGAAAGAAGATAGCATGTTCCTCGCGCTAGTCATCCCTGGACCAAAGCATCCGAGTCGGGACATTGACATTCTTCTCGAACCTTTGATCGATGAATTGAAGCATTTGTGGTTAGATGGAGAAATGACATGGGATGGGTATAAGAAAGAGAATTTCAAGATGCATGCACAACTACTTTGGACGGTGAGTGATTACCCGGCTTATGAGATGCTATGTGGCTGGAGTACAAAAGGCCGGTTGGGGTGTTTTTATTGCATGGAGAAGACAAAGGCATTTCAACTTCAGTTTGGTGGAAAAGCAAGTTGGTTCGATGGTACGAGGTGCTTCCTACCTCCGGATCACCCATTCCGTCGAGATAGAAAGAATTTCAAAAAAGGTAGAGTCGAGAATGATCCGCCACCACCGAGATTGACAGGAGAGCAGTTGCTCGATATAGTGAGTTTGATCCCAGATATTAAATGGGGTAAAGAGGGAGGATTACAACAGATTCCGGGTTATGGTGAAACTCACCATTGGCAAAAGAAAAGTATCTTTTGGAGTTTACCCTATTGGAAAGACAATATGTTGCAACACAATTTAGATATGATGCATTTGGAGAAGAATTTCACCGAAAATTTGCTATACACGCTATTAAGCATAAGTGGCAAAACCAAGGATAATGAAAAAGCAAGGAAAGATTTGGCTCTTTATTGTGATCGTCCCACCCAACACCTAATTCCGGCTGGTGACAACAACCCGGGAAAGATGAAAAAACCAAATGTCCCCTTCGCACTCTCCAGGTGATAAGAAGATTGTTTTAACATGGCTCAAGGATGTAGTAAGGTTTCCAGATGGTTACGCATCCAATTGGTCAATGTTGGTTAACCTAACCACTAGCACCTTCATTGGACTTAAAAGTCATGATTTACATGTGTTCATGGAGCGTCTCCTTCCCGTCGCTTTTTGAAACTTTGTCCCGGATTCCGTATGGGAGGTTTTATGTGAGATTTCAGCCTTCTTTAGAGAGATTTGTGCCAAGGAAATTGATCCAAATCGTATTGCGATATTAGAAAAGGATTTTGTTGTCACAATGTGCAAGGCAGAAAAAAAATTTCCTCCTGGTTTTTTCGATTCAATAGAGCATCTTGCGTTGCATGTAGCATACCAGAATGGGGGGCCAGTAAGGTCCCGATGGATGTTTCCATGCGAAAGGTTCGTTGTGGTTTGGAATTTGTTTTTATTTTACATAAAGGAACACTAAGCTTAACTATGTCTTCTATTTCTATACCATCATACAATTATTGTAACAACTAACACTTAACCATTGTTGCAATTACAGGCGTAACAAAGAACAGAGGATGAGAGTCACAAACAAGGCACGTGTTGAGGGTTCAATTGTAGAGGCCACAATTGCCAAAGAAATCGGTACATTTTCCGCACACTACTTTGCCGAAAAATCTAACATTGGCCAAGGAGTTGAAACAAGTAATCGTTCGGTGGGGCAACTCTCGATATTCGATACTCCGACCCGTTGTATTGGCAGGAGAAGACGAAGGCCTCTCTCTGAAACAGATTTTGATGCTGCACACACCTATGTCATCCTCAATTGTCCAGAGATCTGTGAGAAGTACATGGGGTACAATCTTATAAATTTTACTTTGATGATCTCAAAATTATCTGTTCTAGAACCTATCACAATCTAATATTTTTCCATATTCTAAATGCAGAGAGTTTGATACATGCATGCTCAACTCTGGAGTAGCCATAAGCCCACTAAATCTGCCAAAAATTCGTCAAGAGGGTTTCGCAACTTGGTTACGTAAAAAGGTAATAAATTCTCGGGATGAAGGCGATTACTACATACGAATGGCAGGAATCAAGCCTAGCAAAGAAGCGTACTTCTACGAAGGGTGCGAAGTCAATGGGTATAGATTTCACACACAAAAATATGGGTAAAACATGTCAACTAAAAGTAGTGGTGTTTGCATTAAAGAGTGGGATGCAAACAACACACAAATCGACTACTATGGAATTCTCCAAGATGTCATTGAGCTACAATATGATGCCCACAATGTAATTCTCTTTAGGTGTGATTGGTTCGACATAATAAATGGTGTAAGGGTCGACCGCAAACATGGTATTGTTGAGGTTAAGCATACTTCTCGCCTTACAAATTACGAGCCGTTCGTATTAGCGGCTCAAGCAACTCAAGTATGCTACCTACCTTATGCATCGCAAAAGGCCGAAAGACGCCCATGGTGGGTGGCAATGAAAACAAGTCCGAAGTCAAGGTTTCGTGCCGAGGGCGACGATACAAATATCGAATTTTACCAAGAGGAAAGACCGGATAATCCAATTGAACTAACAATTGGACAAGACATTGATTGGGATGGTATGGTCCTTCGAGAAGATGAGTTCGAGCTAGTGATCGATATGACGAACCTTCCGCCGGCAACATCAAATGAACCGTCAAGTTTGGCGAGGGACGAAAACAACATAGGCGAGGGTGAGAATGAGCATGACATGGAGCAAGACGGTGAAGAAGATTGCTTAGGCTCCGATGATTCCGATGAAGAGTATTAATTAATTGGTAAATCAACATACATGTGTTAGGTTTTTCATTTAAAATTTCTATACATTTTACTAATCCGGCATGCTTCACTTTTGTCAAATCCCTTCTCTAACCTTGTTCTCTTTTTTTTGGTTTGTAACAGGTGTCTACACAAGACCTCAAATATTATTCTCTTTTCTTGGTTTGTCATAATTTTTGAATCTAAATTAAACTTAAATATGTCTTGTAATTGGCAAAGACCTCAAATTTATGTTTAAAGATGTTTTCATTTGTATACTTCATTTTAAATATCACAATTGAATATTTGTATGCTGCTGTGATTTAATTTTGTTGAGCATTCAAAGGGACATGTCCAATAAACAGAAACGTTGCTGTCTCCAGGAACTTAACTTTTCCAACGGTAGCCTCATGGAAATAACAAGTCCAACTTTAAAATAATATAAACTGAATCCATAAAATATTTCCATGAGCACAGTGCTCCACTATTTCCATGAACCTCCACTATAATATAATATAAATAAACTAACTACAACATTTCCAAGGGCCGCTCATGGAAATAATAGGTCTCACAACTTCCATTTTATTTCCAAGGGTAGCTCATGAGGTATTTCCATGGGCCATCAATAAAATATAGTATTCGGTCTGTTTGGCGGGTCATGGGTCATGCAAAAGTATTTCCAACGGCGGATAGGTAACATTTCCATAGGCAGACATCAGGGATTTCCATGCGCTACTATTTCCATGGGACCCCCTTTGGAAATGGTTGAGTGTGTCAGAAAACTCGATTTCTTTTCCAAGGGCCCTTCCTCACCATGGAAATAACATTGCTACGCATGGAAAAAGCGGAAATTCTAGTAGTGTACAATCATGAATTAAGTTAAAATACAAACATGTATTAGTTTAATTTTTCATTCAAGTAAAGATATCGATCCCAAACTGCTACTAATTAGGCAATTACAAACATGTATTTTAATAATTTTTGTTCTGAATTGACCAAATTTCTAAATTGATCGTTATTAACTCAGAATTAGGAAATCGATTTTAATAATTCTTGTTCTTAATTGATCGCCTATATATATAAGGTTAATACATTGAAACAAATAGATTATGAAATGAAGTATGAATTTGAGCTTTGTCTCTCTTGAACGTTTTAGTACGTTTACAAAGGTATTAAATACATATTTTTTTAATACTGTTAAGCTTTGTTCCACAAAGAGATTAAATATCCATTTAAAATAAAGGATATTTTTGTCAATTCAATTTTTGAAATAATTAAATAATAAGTTTAATTAATAAAAGGGGATAGAAGTAGTGTTAAGTTTTTATGAGATGTTGGATGTTATGATATTTTGATAGAAAAATTGGCTATTTTATTTTAGAGTTTGAATGGGCACACTAGAAATTTTCCAAAAATAAAATTCTCGTAGTATTTTATGAAAAAAAACTTCTTAGCTAGATAATGGCTACTAAAAGGTAGCACATCATTAACAGGACATTACTAACTGTTCTGATGAACTACCATTAGTGTTAAGTCCTGGTAACTATACTACTGAAAAGCACTTCACCGTCAGTTCAAATCTCAAGTTATCATCGGTTGCTGAACCGATGGTCATCGCCCCGATAGTGAAGGCATAAGCATATGCCATCGACTGAGAACCGACAGCGTTGAACATCTTTGCCATTGGTTCAAACCATCAAACTGACAGTGTTGAGCACCTAACACCATCGGTTCGAGGTGATGGACATATGGGAATAATAATTTTTCAATCATTAAATAAGTTTTTCACTAGAGTAACGCCATCAGGTAGAGGTAATGAACCGATGGCGTTGTTTCCAAACAG
This sequence comes from Carex littledalei, assembly GCA_011114355.1. Taxonomy (NCBI): domain Eukaryota; kingdom Viridiplantae; phylum Streptophyta; class Magnoliopsida; order Poales; family Cyperaceae; genus Carex; species Carex littledalei. Next base: position 7,565 of record SWLB01000107.1, on the reverse strand, counting down.
TGTTTGAAATTAACGTTGTTGGAAATGCAATACCATCTTTTGCGTTTCTCAACAGATGACAAAGGTTCTTAATACCATCTGTTTGGATGACTCAACTGATAACAAAAGTCACTTACACCATATGTTTTGTTTGAGTTGACATTTGGCATATCTTATGTAACTTAGCTTTGCCATCTGTTATTAATTTTGAATCGTTGGTGACATATATCTCCATTTGTATATTAAGCACATAGATGTCCTAATCCACCAAGAACTTTGATTAAAAGATAAAATTTTGAATTGAATATCAGCCCTCCGATCAAATATTCTGATTTTATGCTTCTTTTTTATGTTTTCTTAGTGTAGAAGTCTAAATTTATTTAGATACGTACCAGTCACACGTACTTTCCACAAGCAAATTGTATCATCTATTTTATTGGTCATGATTTCTTTCTATTTTTTAAATATCATTTAAGAAACTTTTGAATTGATTGATAATTGATTGGTCATGTCTTCATGTCTTTTTATTTTCTTATTTCATTTAAGGAATTTGTCATTTAATATATCATTTTGTTTGAGATTTTTTTTTATGAAAACAAGTCAAAAAAAGATAAGAAATATATATGTCATTTCGGGAATGCAATTTACGTGTAGATATCTTTTAAATATCGTTATTTGTCATTTACTTTATTTTCTTTTATGAAAATGTCATTTTGTATGAGATTTTTTTGTTCTCTTATAATATGTTCCCATTGTAACGCATGGGCACGATACTAGTGTGTGTATATATATAAAAAGAGAATACAATCCAATATAGACCAACAAATACAAAATCAACAAAGCAATCTAATATTGACACTATGGACAGAAACAACAACCAATATTATTGATAATAATATAGACGGAAACAAGGCGATTGATCATATAACTTGTAACATTAAAATTATATCACCATCATTGTATCATATATATATATCCCTATTTGTACCACGAAGCATCAATTAAAGCAAGTTTTTAACCTTAAATCATCCCCGAGAATCACCAAAAACCAGCAAAGCAACATAAAACCAACAATCCAAGAATCCGCCCCCATGTTTTTGACCCTCAAGACCTACAAAAAACGAACAAGCATATAAAGCATATAAAACATAAACATAAATAGTTCACATCACTAACAAAAACAACATAAATTAATACAAATCCAGATCAATATTTGGCCCCGGTTCGTACTATTCAGTAGGGGACCCCGGTTCGTAAGATTCAGCAGGGGACCCCGGTTCGTCTATGTCTGTCCAGAACCGATTCAATCCTAAACAGTAGCAAACAGGAGAGAGTATAGTGAAAGAGAAAAGATTCATATCAAACTTAATTTACTAAAATGAAACTTTATAAGTAAGGTTATACCAGATTCAATGCCCGTCGTGCCAGTCTCCTCATTTTTTATGCTCTCCATAACTTCGCTAGAAAATGCTCTAGAGTGAAAGTTCAATTTGAGTTTTGGGCATTGACCAACACGCACTTGGGTCAGTTGTGGCATAGCCATCGGCTTCGCCTCCAAAGACTCCAAGTTCTCAAATTTCTTGAGTTCTAACAACTGCAACTGTGGAAATCCATTTGCAGAACAAACCATTTGTGTCCCTATGTATACTTCATCTTGTAAGCTCAAAAATTTCAGGGCTTGGAGTCTTTCTAGCGTTGGCATGGGGTCTTCAATCAAACAAGACTTACTTAGGGTAAGCTTTGTAAGATTTGATGGAAATCCAACATTTTCTATGGGGAGCTTCCTGAAAGTCCATTTCCCCACAAATGTAAGTGATGTCACTGTCTCAAGATTAGGGAAGGCCCTTGTATCAACAAACTCTGAAGGTACAATGTCGCCTATAATTTTCATCGAGAGGAGATCAACCATGTGAGTCAATAGGTTAGAAATAGATTTCCAATATGGATTAGATTTCCAGTCTGGATTGTTGTCCCTATTTGAAAGTGCTAACTTTCTAAGGTTAATCAGGCACTGCGGAAAGTTTTCTACCCAGGACTCATGAACTACAACTGTTTTGAGGATTTGTAGGTCTGTTATATCTGCTGTAGAGGGTGGGCCTTTAATATGGGGGCTAGGATTGACATATACATGGCGAAGTGTTTCAATTTCCCATAGAGATTCAGGTAGGATTTGTATTATTGTATCTCTGACATCCAAGGTTTGGAGATAAGGTAGCCCTTTGATATTTTCTGGAAGCTCAAATATGTTACTACCCCTCAAACCTAGATATCTTACGTTGAACAAGCCACTAACTTTTAATTTTGGGACTAAGGATTTCCTGAATTCCAACACTCTCTGGGATAAGTGAGGTTCCAAAACAATCTTATCAAAATCAAAAGCAAAAATGGAATGTGCAATGGTACGATCCACTAACTTGTACTTCTTATTGTTGCTGTGGAGTGCTATACGGTACATGGATTTCATATTTTCGGGATCTGGATTGGGAACCAAAAACTCTTCCCTGCAGGATTGTTGGATGACAAATTTATGAATAGAATCAAGTACTCGGAAATGTTTTACTGTGCCAGAGAATGATCTCTTTGAAATGCAAACCAATGACCTACAAGCAACAAGGAAAATAAATAAATTAACATCAAGTACATATTTCAAAATGAATAAAATTCGTTGATGGACATCATAATAATCACAGAGTGAAAAACCATAGACCTAATAATAGCAATTATCCTATTAGTAATTGCAATGGCATTTATACCACAGAGTGAAAAACCATAGACCAAATAATCACCAATAAATTATAAGAACGATTGTCAATTTCTTGAAATATTGAGAGTACCTTTGAGCAAGTTGCTCCAGGTAGTTGTATGCCGTATCCTCCATAGTCTCTCCTTCCTCTGGTGTAATAAATGCTTCAACAATCCATAACTCAATTAGAGACCTTGCATGAATTTCATAATTTATCGGGTAACAAGCTAAATAAAGAAAGCATGATTGGAGTAAGTAAGGTAAATCATTATAGCAGTAGGTAAAAATGTGCCACATATGATTGTTAGTAGCACCATTATCAGACTCTTTGATCTTGACCAAATCATCTTTCACCCTTTTTAATGTGTTGTAGGCCCTGGGTTTGACCGAAAGGAGACCCCCTATGAGGAAAACAGCCAGATGCTGTTCTTCACATGCTTTGCAAATCAGTTCAGGGAGATTATCCAGTTCCATGAATAACACCAATAAGAACTCGAGAATTTTATGAGGTTCTTTGATCTCACGAAGAGCTGGAAACGCTGTCATGAGGAGGAGTGCTCGGCTCTTCTCCTCATTTGTTAAGGAGTTTGAACTATCTGCTTTGTGGTCGAGAGAATTTATAACTGGATCTTTATCTTTGTGCTCCAACTCACCTTCTTTTGTCTGATTGAAATAATTGTTCGCAACCATTTCATCAATTTTACCCTTTATGATATCCAAATGATGTTGGGTAGTCTTATCCATTGAGAACGAAGGTCTGTTGTTCCTTCTGCTGGATTGATTAATCTCCTTCCTTCTTAAAATTCCAGAATAACGGGAGAATTGTTGGAGACCCTTTACATTCCGGTCTTTGTCATTATGCAGGTCAATAAGTTCTAAGCTTAGGGAAAGAATTAGGGAAAGAATCAGGGAATAGCCAGAATCAAAATCTGGGTTCAGAGGTTCAGTGTCTGATAAAAGAAGTCTGAGGACGGGTTGAGATAGCATTTGTTTTATGAAAGGTAAGGTATCCATTTCTGTTTCAACTTTCTCAAAATCAGACCAAAAATCATTCCCTCCCTCCATCCCTCCCTCTATCTCTCTTGCCAACCTTGTTAAACGAAATAGTTTAACCGTTTCCTCTCTCCCCCTCCCTTCCTCCCTCACATCCAATTCAACTGGAACCTCCGCCATGTAACTGCAATGCAAAATAAATATTTAAAATTTATTATAATTCTTGCGCGACTGAAATCTGACATTAATTTTGGAGTTAATCTTTTTTTAAGAAGTGGTTCAAATGCCTCTATTTTTTTATGCCTCCATCATGCCTTAATATTTTAATTTTGTAAAACAAGAAAGTCTTAAATTTATATGTCAAAATAAATTTTAGATATGATTAATATTATTTTCGCAACATGCACATAAATAATCATTGAATTAGAATAAGGTGAATGATCAGCTGAATCGAATCAGAAACTTGAATTTTTTTTTTCCATAAGCTTGATTTGTACTAAAAAATAGAAAAGAAATTAATAACATTTTAATTTGTCAACAATTTCTGCATAGACAAATGATAACACTCTAATATATTAATCCGCTAATTCAATATAATAGAAGCATTACAACTAAAATATATAACATTTAACGAGCAAATAGTATTTTTCCAGACGGATGAACAATAAAATTTAATTAATTTAAAATTTAAGTATGATAAATAAAATATTTGAAAATCTATTTGTCTGAAAATAAAGTAAGTATGAAATAGTTAGGAATGAATGTTGAAAGTTGGAATTTATACGAGAAAGGCATAGTAGAAAATTTATACTTAATAATAGTTAAAATCTTCTTTTAGTTCTTATTGGGACTGATTTACCAAATCCTAAAATTTAAAGGTTGAAATTATAAAATGGAAAATTTAAATTACCCAACTCTACTCGAGATCGACCCGAATTAAGTAGAAATTATGAAGAAGGATTGGATCTGGAAGAAAACCCAACTCCATATCAGAGAAATTAAGGTGATGTAGATTTTGCGGCGCAAAAGATGAGAGAAATGGGATGGAGAGAGAGAGATGCTTTGATTGGGAAAAGAAGCGAATGGGAGAGGAGAGAAGAGAGAAAGAGAGGTTCTCTTCACTTTCGCACACATTATCCTTTTCCTATTTGACTTTATTATTAAATCTTGACTTAGGTAGGTATAAATAAGGTACCCCATTAATTATATAATAATAGATAATATTATCTACTGACGAAAATGATACGTCAATATATGCTTAAAGTGGAAAAATAACACGCCAGAGCCAATTTCGTCACGGAACGGTACAAATACAGTATGAACAGCACGGTATGCGTGTCGGTTATGTGTCGAGACTCGTGTGTCTCATGCCATGATGATTCGCATACCGTGGCCATTTGTAGGAAAAAAAACACAACACGGCAATACAACGGCACGTTTAGTCACGGCATGTTTTTTTAACAATTATTTTTTCATTTTAATATTTAAAAAAATCATTCAACATTTTTTTTGCAAACTTTTCTTAATTTTTCAAAAAACAAATTTAAATTGAAAAAAAGTTAAATGTGATTAAACGTGACGAATGAAAATGTACTCCATTAATTATATAAAAATTGATAATATTATACCGATTTTTTTAATAATAGGAAAGATAAAAGAAAAATATCGACAATGGGGTACATTTTAGTGAAAATTCATAAAATAAGAAGAACGTTATGGTTTATAACGTTCAGGCACTATAGCTGGACGTTATAAACCATAACGTTTAGTTAATCTGATCACTAATGATTGGCAAAAAAAAAACTATAGTTGGACATTATGAACACGTTATGTTCATAACGTCCAGCCATCGTTTATTGAATAGAAGTTTCTCTGTGGTAACAAAAATAAGTACAAATGCTTGAAACAAGTCTTTATTGAATAGAAGTTTCAGAAAACTGTTTAGATGATAATAATTTTAGTTTTTATAATTATATATCTTATAGGACAACGGGTACAAAATAGTTTTTTCTCGTATTCTTTTCTATTAAGCTAACATAAAAAACTTTATTAATACCCGTACCAAATAAGCTAATTGAAACAAGTCTTACCCGTACTTGTCTAATTGAATACGATAAAGGGCATCATTAACACTCCTATGAGGACCTCGTTATCTATAAGTTATAATGAAGAGTCGTGTTGCAGAATGAATTATAAAATTGCAGTGACCTAATTGTTTGAAACAACAATCATAGTATTAATATTGGGAAAAAAACAACAATCCCAGTCATTTATGCCACAAAGGAAATAAACATTGACCAAACAGTCACCTATAAATTATAAGATCCAAATGTCAATTTCAAGAAATATTAAGAATACCTTTGACCAAGTTGCTCCAAGTACTAATTTGCAGTCTCCTCTGTAGTCTCTCCTTTCTCTGTGGTAACAAAATCTAACCCCAAATTTGAATGGGAGCTCCACCAAGTAACTGCAATACAAAAGAAATATTTCAAAAGTACTCTAAATGGTGCACAACTGAAATCTGACTTTAATTACAGAGTAGCAAAAAGTTGTCAAATGCTACCAACTTGAAGGCTGTTGAAGCTTGAAACTCTAGACCTTAGAGCCCCCGCCAACAGATCAGGCCGGAAATGGACAGAATGGGAAGGAAATCAATAAGGGAGATAGAAGTGAATCCCAGATAGAGAGAAGAGAGGAGACACTCACCAGTTAAAGTTGCAGTTTCAGGTTCAGGACAGGAGAATTGACCCGGTGGACTCGGCAGGAGAAGAGAGAAGAAGGAGAGCGCGTATGTGAGGGAACGGGGAGAATGTAGGGGTTGATTAATCAGGTAGGGTGCTGGAGAGGAACTTATGGTTGTGGCAACGCATCAAATTGTGGAGTGCAACAAAAGAGCAACTTATAATAATGATTACTTTCCTTTAAGTTAAATAAGACTAAGATGGGTATCATGCATTCACATGGAAATCAACTTTTGACCAGATCCAACTTGGAATAAAGTAACATACATGCCTCAACTTTTTTAGAATAGTAAAATACACAACATGAACACAAAATGAACCTTAATATATATGCTATCTTTTTTCTCTATGTACACAAAATGAACTTTAATATATATGCTCCAACCAGTTGGATATAAATATGCAAAATTATGTCAACCTTACGCCTTGTTATATGTGTATTTTAATGTCTAATTAATATTTTTGTATGTATATATATGTATAGAGAGACAGAGAGTTACTGTAGTATTAGGCAAAAAAAAAAAGTATAACACAATCTAATCAAACATACAAACTGTTCCGATGGTTAATTAAATAAGTGCATTATTATTGAATGACTAAATGTACGACAACTTTGTGGAGTATGAAACAAACATTTTATTACTATTTCATGTTTCAAATGTAACACCACATGCACTTGTAGAATGATGTAATTAATTAGTTTGCTAACAGAAGTTTGTATAGAATGATATCTTGTCATGGTTAATTAATTACAAGTGCATTATTATTAAATGACTAACTATACGTAAACTTTATGGAGTATAAAACAAACATTTTATTACTATTTCAAGTTTCAAATGTAACACCACATGCACTTGTAGAATGATGTAATTAGTTTGCTAACAGAAGTTTATTGTATAGAATGATATCTTGTCATGGTTGCTTTTAAGTGACCTAGGGAACAAGAAAGTAATATACTTGTTGTCCTGGTTGCTTGTACTATACATACATTCTTTTGCTTTCAAATGAATTCTTTTTCTTTTTGTGTGGGCCAAGAAAGTAATATACATTCTTCCTGAACAGAGAGGAAGATAAGAGGCGTGCATTTGTGCAAAGAGCAATATTCGAAA